>JAAWXA010000013.1:22005831-22076801 GCA_038090715.1 Florisuga fusca
GGGGCGGGGGAGCCGCGTGGGGCCTGATGGGACGGATCCAAGATGGCGGCGGGGCGGGCTGGGAGCGCCCGTGGCCCCCTGCGGCCTCTCCCTCATTCATTGCGGCAGTGACCGCCGGGGCGGCCTGAGAGCCGGGAGAGCGGGAGAGAGCGAGAGAGACAGAGCGAGAGTCGGACCCGCCGGAAGCGCGGGAGACGCCGCCGGGCCCCTGTGAGAAGGCGGGGAGGAGTATCGGGTCGGTGCCGCCGGCGCGGGCGGAGCGGACATGGCCACCATGGAGAAGCTGACGAAGGCCTTCGAGTCGCTGCGCTCCTTCCAGCAGCAGCAGAGTCCGGCTGCCATCCCCGAGGAGCCGCTCCAGAGACCGTGAGTAGCCCGCACCGGGGGCTGGGAGGGCTCCCGACGCGTTCCGGCCTCCCCCTCCCCAGGGCGGCTGCTGACAGGCGGAGCGGCGGCCCCGCGGGACGCGGCCCTGGGCGCTCCCCTGTCCTTGGCCGGGGGCTGCTCTGTGGAGGTGTCTGGGAGCTGCCTGCTCTCTACTGAAGTTTAAGCTAGGAATAACTTTTTTTGGGCAAGCACGTTTGAAAATGAGGCGGTATGGGTAAGGAGCAGAACAGGCCAGACGCTCTGTGGGTTCTACGAAGGAGAACTTTACTTTCGGCTAAAACGGTGGTGGGAAAAAGGCGGAAAATTCCGAGGCTTAGCAGGGCACTAAATCTTACAAAGTCCGAGCTCTGATGCGTCTGTGGGGAGCTGATGTGGGTGTCTGTTTATGGCAAACTTCATGTAAAGTCTGGTGCTCTGACTTGCTGCGCAGAGACCTAAGAGAAATTAGTTCAAATAATCCTGATAGCCGTCTCCTCAAACATTAGGAGCAGATGCATTCCATCTGTGCGATACTCGGGTTTCCCACCGGGAGGCATTACTGGAGGGCGAGGAGCTGTTCAGTCTCCCAGTGCTGCCTTTACATTGGCAGCTTCTAGAAATACCTTTTATTGAGGAGGTGAAAAGACAGAGGATTTTACGGGATAAATACATGAGTCACATTGTTGACTTTATTCTCCAGCTCATGGGGAGAAAGGAGAAGCAGAAGGGTTGAGGAGCAGGTAACTTGTAAATTGGCAGTTTTATAGTGCTTTGGCAGAGGGTGTTGAGCAGGGAAGCTGGGCTCTTAGCCACCTGCTCCCACAGTACATTCTGCTTGGGATGCCAAGGAAATGATCATGGTTGATACTGTCTGGAGAGTGTTGTCTCAAACAATCTCAATGTATTTTTAAATTTCTGGGGCATAATGTGAAAAATATAATGTTCATGAGCTAATAGATGCTTTACTGATCTGCAAGGACTAATTGTTCTGGTATGTGTGGGTTTTGTGTTCATCCTTTGTGTTATGGGAGGATTGTATTATGTATAGGTGGCCATCTCTTCCCAATCTTTCCTGTATGTAGTTGAAAAAAAAAAAAATCTGTCCAGAAAGTTATTGATGAGATCATGGTATTTCAAGAGAAAGTCCTGAAAATTATTTGTGGTGCTTGCTGAGGGATGATATGCTTGCTTAGGGTGTCTGAATTTAGGCATACTCTACTCAGAATATTAAAAAAATAAGGGTTGTAGTTGTCTGTGTTGACTTCACTTTGTGTTTAAAAATAGTGTTCAGATAGCTGATGGTATTGCATGCCCCCAGGAGCTTTACAGATTCAGTAACAGCACTAAGCCTTACAAATGCCTGTGAAAGGATATTATGGTAGTCTTTGCTGAAGATTCACAGATTTTTAGTGAAACACCAGATGACATCTTCAATGCAATTCAGAATGCTGTCTGCATTTTTGTACATTTGCTTGTAATGAGCCAAAAAGCAAAATTGCCTCAGTGTTCTTCCTGTGTTTGCAAGTGTTCATCTTAATTGTGGCTCTGTGCCACTAGCACAAGTATTTTGTAGTTTTGTCTAGTAACTTTCTATCATTTTATCTGTTTACTCTTGTAAAAGTATGACAGCTTACCTGTGAGTAATTAAAGAATAAATTAATTGATGAATGTCACAGCACAAATGCAACTGGTTTGCTGCTTAATTGTTTTGTTAGATATCTGTTTGACATTGTGCATTAGATCAAAGTTGTCCCATGGCATAAATTAGACAAGTGAGAAGCTGCCTGTTTTTCCTCAAGTTGTGATCTCATTATTACAGGTGGTGTTAGACATACATTTTTTTTGTTGGACTTCTTTCTACAGTAGAAGTAAAACTATACCCACCTTAACTTTATTTATCTCCCAAAACAACCTACCTTGATTTACAGCAACACTCTGACATCCACATGATTAAAAATAACTAAAAAAAAAAAATAATTCACTTATCCTGCTGGAGGAGGCAAAATGATCTTTTGAATATCTTTGGTAGAAACTGATTATACATCTGGTTAGTGAATGAGAACTGCTAAGGACTGTCTGCCTGCCACTATGAAGTGCTTTAAGATCACAGAATTATGGGGGTTGAGATGACTTAATTGCACAACACGTATTAAAGTTTTTCTGAGCACTTGACAAAACTGGTATCCTGGCTTTGCTTTTTTCATTGAAATATTAATTGTTTTACTGAGAAGTTAGGAGCTTTTTTTTTTTTTTTATATTTTAATCAACAATAATCGTGTTACTCTTTTTGTATGTGTTATATTCAGACATCAGTTTCTGGGTCCCCTCTATTATCAGTTGCATTTTATTTTTCTTCTGTGAAAATTTCAGTTGTACTCTCATCTCGTATTGCTTCTGTACACTTCTACTGAGGCATCTTATTTTTTTCCATATTTATTTTTACCTTTTTCAGAGCCTTAAATTTTGGTTGGAGTTAGGTGTTTTGTTTTATATTGCAAAACCCCCACTGTCTTAGAATTTGATTAGTATGATGGAGAAATTAAGATTTTATCAGTGAAACTAAAAAGCAGGAGGGATGTCACACAATATCCTATATTTTATGTTTTCTTCATTTTTATCTCTTGCAGTGAGATGAATGCCTTGCTAATGGTGCTTCTGTAAAAGTAGCTTTAATTTGATTAATCCAAAGGTGGATTCTTCACTTTTTCTCTAGGCAACTTGTTATATTAGGTAATTATTGTAATTGATTTTAATTGTGCTCTATTTGAATTTTTTCTCCTTACATTTGGTTCTAACCATTACCTTTGCAGCAAAAGGTGCTGCTAGAGCCCTAGAGCCAGTGCTCTCCAGCATTTTTCTATGTTAATGAATTATTTTTATTATTTTAATTTTTTTTTTAATGTTTGGACCTGTGGTCATAGATTTCAGTGCTATGTGTAGAGTTATGATATTTTTGCTCAATTGAAGGTTACATGAACTGTGTGGATAACACCCCTTGCCCTGCTTGTGACTGGTGGTTCCTAGGTTATTTTCTTTTTGAGCTGCCATGTCTAGGGTTTGTCATAGATGTTGTAGAGCTGTTCTAGTTGACTGTCCATCCTTGTCTGCTACTATACATTGTTTGGAGTGTCCTCCATATTTGGCCTTAGTTTATTTCTTGATCCACTCAGTTTTCAGTTTGTTATGAATAGAATCTTTGAGTTTCCCTCTAGAGCTTCTGTACTCCTTTTACATATCCTTAATTTGAAGGGCTAATAAAAATGAGTATCACTGAGCTGCATCTCTCTGTAGCCAGCTCATGAGGACTCGGAGTGCAAAATTATTCAGGCTTGCTGGTTTTCTTATATTGTTTGTTAATATTCTTGGCTAGAGATTGGCTATAGAAGCATGCAGATAAAACTCCTCTGCACGTGAGGTGAAGCTTTCCTGGACATAAGTGCTGCAGCCACTATCTCCTGCCTTCTGTTATCTGTCAGACTGAAATGACCTTACACCTGGAGCTTGCTACTTCATCTCTCTCATAAGAAATGTGAGATGCTGGTGGTGTCCCCCTGTGTATGGTCATTAGCAGTTTGGCTGAGGACTTCCTATGCCTTTTTTTTTTTTAATTCTCCCTCCAAATGCTTGTGGGTTACCCTTCTGCTGGTGTGGGCATAGAAAATGAGTGCGTGCACATGATGTACATTAAGTGTTTGTCTTCCACCTTTAATTTCTCCAATGGCTGATGGTTTTGGAAGTTGAATAAACAAATGGCATATGAAAGACTCCACAGCAAACTCAGTTGAATGTTTGTTCTTTATTCCTTTTGAATAGTAACTGGTAGCCTTCACCTCTAGTTTGTTACTTCAGTTTAAATAGTAACTTGTTACCTATATGCATTCCTTCTCAGTTTTCACATTACATTTTTTCTATCCAGGCCTTTTTTTTGTTTTTTTTTGTTTAAAGTTATTTAGTAAGGTCAAAAATCCTGCATTAAGTGAGCTCTGTTTACAGAAATCTGCTGAAGAGATTGATCTGCACTAGTCTGAGTAGTATTGAACACTACTGCCTGCCTTGCTCAGGGCTATATTATGTGTAGATGAAGATGAACTATCCTGAAAGCAGTCTAGTTTGGCAATATCTTCAGTGGATTTTGTATGTGGAATAGTGAGCTTATGGATAAGTTCAGACATCTGTTCTGTTCTATTCAAGGGTTGAATGTGTACTGAAAATGGTCCTTCTAAGAGATGTGGGCAATGCTAGGTAAAAATTACCAGAAAAATAAAGATTATTTATTCAGTTTCTTAGGTGCTCATTTACATCGATAGTGCTTAAGCTGCAAAATAAGTTGGACGTTTTAGGAAGTAGTTGCTGTTTTTCTAGAGGTGATCTGAAAGTGCTGTTGAAGTCTCTGGTGCCTTTTCAAGATAGAAAGTAGTCATATAGCTTGATCAAATTCAGATTGGCTGCTTGTGTTCTGCCAGGTGATGAAGTGCAAAGGAGAGGCCCTCTTTGGGGAATGCTGAAGCTTGCCTAAACAGGATAATGTCAAGATCAAATGCCTTTGTTAAGAACCATCCCTTAAACTTAAAAAAGGTATTTCTGGGTGAGATGAGAAGATCCTTGGGAGAGGGAACTGAAATCTTGGCAGCAAATGCTTTTAGCCCTCCACTTCCAACCTATCAAAAGAAAAAGGACAAGGATGCTTGCAGAGAATGACTTTTTTTCTCAGAATATACTATTACTTGAAATAAAGCTCTTAATATTACAGCTTCATTCAAAATTTTTTTCTAACAATGTATTTTGAGTTAGCTTAATTTAATGTGCTACTTGCTGTTGGTCCTTAGTGCTGTGTTAACTACATTAATGTAACTCAAGGCTGTTCATGTAATTTTCCAGTGTTTCTTGTTAAGAAATGCTATTTTGCTATGTCAGACAAATACTAAAAACACAGAACATAAATTTTCACTTCCCAACTAAAGGAGGATTCTCTGTGGATATCAGTGAGGGAGCAGGCACCACTTTGTTGTGGAACAGACTCAGGTACCTTGGGGTGTGGGGTTTGGCTCAGGTGTTGCTATTGGTAAATTATTAAAAAGTAACACCTGCTTTCCTAGAAGTGATTCTGTGTCGGTAACGTTAGAAGTAGGAGACACTGAGTACAATAAATAAAATTTCACTGTCTTAGTTAGGAATATCTCTGCCCTTTGTTGGGGTAGAACAGGGAAGAAGCTTCTGTTCTAAACTGAGATAGAGTTCCAGGGCCTTATATCACCTTTAGTGAATGTTAAACAAGTTTTGCAAAGTAGAAGCTTTTTAGGTTGTGTTCTGCACTGCTTGTAGTTATGCATGCTTTGATTCTGTCAATTTTATCCTTTCTGTTACACTCATTTGCTGCAAACTGACTAACCTTGGGCCTTCCCTGGACTATAGGAAGTGTTACTATAGGAACATTTTTCTTGGTGGGAATAGACTGTGCCTAGAGCCTTGCACAGCTTTTTAGGTTTTATAACTGCAAAACCATTTGAATAATGTGGCATATGATAGGATTGCCTTCCTTTTGAGGGCAAATTCTGATTGCCTTATTGCATCCTGTACAGTTTGGATACGAAATGATCTCTAAGTTTCACGAACTTACCAGACAATAAAAGTCTTAAGTTGATAGTGTGTGTGAAGAAGTTCTTTTAAAAATATTGTATTTTTAGGTCTTTCAAGACTTGTTCTCATGGTTTATTTGCATATTTTTCCCAACTGTTTTCTTTCTGACAGTGTCTTTGATTCATCATTGTTCTATGTCTCCTCCACTTTTTCCTTCCTTTCTCTTGACTTCTTTTTGTTCTTTATTTTTTCCTCATATATTTTCTCAGTAAAAGTCATGCAATTAAT
Organism: Florisuga fusca; assembly: GCA_038090715.1. Classification (NCBI taxonomy): domain Eukaryota; kingdom Metazoa; phylum Chordata; class Aves; order Apodiformes; family Trochilidae; genus Florisuga; species Florisuga fusca. The sequence continues at coordinate 22,012,063 of JAAWXA010000013.1, forward strand.
ATGGTGCTCCCTGTTAAATGTTTAATTCTTTTTTAAGTTTGTATTGTTTCTGTCTCTTGTGTTTCTCCATGGTCTAGCAGTAATTAGTGTATGAATTCCTGGCATCTACAGGTACTTGATATACAGCTGTTTACATCATGACTGTCAGAGTGCAGCATTTTCCTGTATAATCATTAGACACCACTCTAGCAATAGTGTTTAAATGGTCACTGCTTACTTTTGAAGTCTTATCTCAGGCTCATTATCATTGTGTGCTTCTTCTAGAAAGAAAGAACTTTCAACTAGCAAGAAAGATCGAGTGAATCACTGCCTAACAATATGTGAAAGCATAGTTGCTCAGTCTTTAAGGTAACACGAAATCTTTAACTTGTTGCATTAATATAAATAGATACTTTGAGTGTTAGTTATCTAAAGGCTTTCTGATAATTGCTGATTTTAAATGCTTAGGTTCTGTTTAAAACTGAAATGGTACCTATTTTTTTTTTCTTTTTAACCAACCTGGAATCTGAGAAATAATTCTATTTATGTGTTGATTGAGCAGACATCTTTCTACCTCAGACAGAGAAACTAAGGCACAGATGTCAAGTACATTGACAAATTATGAAATTATGTAGGAAGGAGCAGGGAAATGACCTGTCATTCCAGATGAAGCTCTCTAAGCTATTGAATGTCTTCTTTTGTATAATTAAATGTAATACATGTGTAGTTACATTATGAATCCCCTTCAAAAATACTACTGGTGTTTACTTTTTGTAGCATCCATTGTAATTTTCTAATGTTTTGTTTATTTAGAAATTCTCCAGAATTTCAGAAACTGCTGGGAATTGCTATGGAACTCTTTCTCCTCTGCAGTGAGGATGCAGAATCTGATGTCAGAATGGTTGCTGATGAATGCCTTAATAAAGTTATTAAAGTAAGAACTTTTATATACTGTACTACCTGATTTTAACTTTTCTTGATGCAGTTTCCTGTATGAATTCATATTGATGTTCTTTTGGTTGCTTTTCCTGTTGTTGATAGTATATCACAATGTAAGAAGTTAAGTAAGCTGCTTTACTAAATTCTGCATGTGCTTTTGATACCCAGATCAAGCTATTTAACTTGTCTTCTGGCATTCATTGTTCTAATTTTTTCTTTCCTTCAGTTGTTCATTAGCTTTGTTCTCTTCAGGTTAGCCAAAATAAGAATTTGGGCTTTTCTAAAATCATCTTGTTGTATGTGAGGAATACTCTATTATTGTTTGATAAACAAAGAGAGGCTCAACATGAGGGAAGGTAAAAATATTATTAAAAAGCTGACTGAAGTATCTAATGGCTTTTTATCCCAAACTAGTAGTATGGTGTAAATCAGGCAGTGTGATTTGCTGAGACTTTTAGGCAATAATTAGGGTAAATAAGGTGTTCTGGAGATTACCATGCTGTGATCCAGACTGAAGAACTTGTTGGGAGAACTGCAGGCAGGCATTCATGTGAGGTCAGGCAAGGTCTAAGTCTTGACTCAAAGTATCTTAAAATGATCCTTTTTTTGTAATTGCTGTGATCTGCTGCTTCCAGGACAGGTTTATGTTCACCTACCTTTTTTTTTTTTTCTTTTTTTTTTTTTTCCCCTGAAATATTTAAACTTTACATCAGCTAGATTAATCGGGCAAGTATACAACAGTGACTCAAAATTCAAGTGCTTTAGAAATATGCAAATAACCTTCTTAATCAAGTGTGTGGAAGCACATAAACCAAACATCCCTATTTCTGTAGAGGTTTCTCTCAGTTAAGTTTTGTTTGTTTGATATCTGAAGGAATAAAAAATGTGAAGTATTGGAGGTTGAGCATGTGGTTGAAAGTTGTATGAAGAAAGCTTACTGATTATGTGGTGTATTCCATCACAACAGGGAATGATGAAGTGCAAGTGTCTTGCTTTTTTTGTGTTGCTCTTTGCTCTGTTCATTATGTTTTAAATGTTTTTCCATTTGCAAGACTTGAGCACTCTTTGAAATGTGTACACCATTCTGTAATTTATTTTACTTTAGAACGATTTCAGAGCATCTTTTAAAGAATGCAGACTTTCTTCTTTCCACCAAACTCTTCTGTAGACTTGGTATAAAATAGACTTCTTCAGTTCACTGATCTATTTGATGTCATTGCTTTTTGGCATTTTAGAAGGTAACTTGAAAGACTTGGGAGTTTTTTCAAACCTTTGTTTGGTAGTTTGTTTTCTTTTAAAGATAAATGTGATTTTAACTGACAAGAGTTTACTATCAGTCAGTTATCTTGCCAGGTGGTTACAGCTATGAAATAGTAGTAGTTGTGATATTTGAACCACATTGGATGTATCATACTGTTATCAAAGCTGATCATAGTTTGTACTCTGCTTCTATGTTTTATGCTGTGTGGAAGCAATTTTGTCTTTAGGCAGATGCTCTCTCATATATAAATGCAGATACAAAAAGATGAGCAGTGTTTATTTTTGGCTGTGCAAGTAGCAGCAATACTTGTGATGAGTGAAACAGAAGAATTGGGCCTCAGCTTGCATATTAGTCAGCATTCAGGGTTTTTTTAGTACCTTGGGCATTTTGGAGACTATTTCTCGTGCTAGAAAGATGCTTTATATTTTTCTCTCTTTTAATGTAAGAATATAGATCTAAGCATTACTTGTGTTAACTGTGTGCCTGTCTGGAGGTTATGCTCATAATTAATTATGCTTGTAATTAATTATGCTCATAATTAAAATGCTGTCAGTTCTGTGTAGATAAGGCTGTAAACTGGAACAGCAAATACATTTAGATAAACAAGCAAATACATTTAGATAAACAATCTGTAGGTCATCTTTAAGTATCACTGCACTTACCCTTCAGAACCTCACAGACAACAGAAATGGCTCAAGGCTTAAATAGCTTTGGTGATACCTTTATTTAAAAGGAAGAAATATCAATTTGGGAGTTAGCAGGTTTCTTCAAGTAAGCTGTTACTGAAGCTGTTTCGTTTCTGAAGCTGGTTGTTGTAATCACAGAATCATGTAATTGTCACATTTGGAAAAGGCCTCTAAGATCAAGTCCAACCACCAACCCAGAAAAAGCCACCATACCCACTAAAGCATGTCCTGAAGGGCCACATCTACACGTTTTTTTAATACCTGCAGGGATGGTGACTCTACCACCTCCCTGGGCAGCTTTTCCAACATCTGATTACTCTTTCAGTAAAGAAACTATTCCTAACACCTAGTCTAAAACAACCCTGGCTCAGCTTTAGGCCACTTCCTCTAGTCTTATTATTTATTTGGAAGAAGGGGCCAACATCCACCTCACTACAATCTCCTTTTAGGTAGCTGTTGAGAGTGATAAGGTCTCCCCTCAGCCTCTTCTCCAAATTAAACAATCTCAGTTTCCTCAGCCACTCTTCACAGGACATCTTCTCCAGACCCTTCACCAGCTTGGTTGCCCTTTCTACTGTCATGTAATGTTCTCTGTACTAATGACAGTAGTGGGACAGTTCACACAGGTTACAGTTGGTCTCAGCAACTGGGATTTATTATTTATGGTAATTTAGAGTTACCTATACTTACAATTATTTTGCAGTTGGGAAGACTTTTTAGATTTCTAGCCTGCAAAAATTATAGTAAAAAGTTGTCCAGTTGAGTGTGTTGTCAGGAAAGTTTACCCTTTAGGCCAAATAGCAGCTGGTGTCTTTTCATATTGCTTGATATCCTTATGTACAGGGGCAGTGGAGTTCCCATAAAAGCTAAGTTTAGTAAAGTATGTGAGATTTATCCCTACATGCTGTCATCTAGGCACCTGCAGTTAATAGTTGGTATCCTTATGACAGTATAAAAATAGAAGCCAGGTAAGATTTTTCTGAGGAAGGTGATACCATTTTATTATAAACATGGGAATGAAGTTTTGGGACATACAGTTATAGACCTGGGGAGTTATGCTCTGCAGGAACTACAGGCACTTCATTGAGCAGTTGTGGCCTCTACATCAACATGTGCCATGTAACATTTTGTAGTCATGATGAGTAATCCTGGGAAGATGTGAGCTTTGGTTGATGGTCAAAAAGGCACATAGAAAATTAGAAATTATTAAGTTATTGGTCAAGGAATATAATATGGGTAGAAAAAAAATACTAATGAATAAATATAAATAAAATAAAAAAATAATATAAATAATGAATGAAATATTATAGTAATATAGTATATAGTATATATTATAGTATATATTATAAATTATAGTATATATTATAGTAATATATAAATCTGCAATATAGGCACTTGCACATTAGGTGAAGCTCTCATTGTAAACTGTGGTGGTGGTGGAAATGTTCATAACTAGTAGTATGTTCTAGGAAAAAAATGGAAGAGAAAGGGTAATCATATGTATACAAAATATTCCATAGGAAGAAATTGCATATACCAGAACTATTTTTTTTTCCTCTGCCACTTTAAAGAGGGAGGGAGAATGATCACATCAAGATGAATGGAAAATTACCACTTCTTGGTGCTTATTTTCATTTCATGTACCCTAGTTCTTAGCTAAACTGCAGGCTCAAACTACAATGTGTGTTCTGTCACAGTATGCTTGATTAAATCCTGGGATGTGATACCTCTGGTATCCAGAACACCTTGTGGTAATAAGTGGATGCAGAAAATAGGCTGATTGATGAAAGAAGGATTTTTCAAGGGCTGCTAAAGGTAATGTACAAATACAGCCTCAGTTTGAGAAATAATAGGAGGTTACTTGACAGTGGGGATATATAGCAGGGAATACCTCCTGCTGCTAGTGAATACTGGTTTTTGTGGTTTAATATTCTATTCACGAGTATCTATTCCTGGCAACTGCCAGTTAGCACCTTAGGTTGGCTCTGCTTGTAATCTGATTCCATATGGCCTTTTCTTAGGTAGAATGGGTAAAGCAGTGAGTATTAACTGCAAGTGACAGAGTTTAGGGAATTTTTCAGTGTTTCTGTTTAGTGATTGAGTGAAAGATAAAGGTATCTCTCTTTAGTATTTAGCATTTTCCTGCTTATACATCAAATACAGGGGTGGTGAGGTAGTTTTGTGCCTTTTCAAAGCTGTTTTGTTTTGCAGCTTTTTTCCTGTGAAGTGCCTCTTCTCTGATACAGTATGTTCTCAATGCATTTTGTTGCAGGCTTTGATGGATTCCAATCTTCCTAGGTTACAGTTAGAACTGTATAAAGAGATTAAAAAGGTGAGTTTCTAACTTACATGTTCTTCTGAAATATGGTATTTAGTGTTTTAGTATATTGGAGTGTGGCTTTAGTATAAAATAAATAATGTGTGTCTTTTAAGACCATGGTCAGTGTGTCACTTCAGAAGGATCTACGACTGTTTAATGTATTATTCTACTCAGTCCTTCACTATTGGCCCCATTGTTTAGATTTAACCACTCTTGAAACCTTAGCTGGCAGAAAATATATGAGCATTTGGTGTGAACAGCAGTCTGAATTTACCTTAGTGACTCTGCACACAAATGAATAAGGCATATTTGTGATGTTTGCTCCACTGACTGAACTGGAAAGAGGAAAAGGATGGTGAAAAGCAGATGGAGGACTGTGACATTCTTAATTTTATGTAAATTTTTGGTAGAACCATTTGATCAAGACCTGAAGCGACCTGATACAAGTTTTAACTGCTTTTTTTTTTTGTAAATGTGTGATGTGAACGTATGACTTTCAGTAAGAAGCATAGGTGAAAATACTGAATCATCTCTCTTTGCTCCACAAGTCACAATTTAATTATGTCCATGGGTAGAATTTTGTTAATAGCCTTTAAGAATATGACTAAAAAAGACAAATGCTTTGTGCATGGCAGTATCACTGAAATCATGTCTCATATCTATAAATATATGGCAAGGCTTGTATAGAGAGAATATGCAGATGTTACTTGTTAGACAGTGATGCTACTCCTTTTTGTTACATTTCATTGGAAACAAAAGAATTCTAGAAAATGAAAAGCTATCCACATTGCTTTTTTTATTTTCTCTCTCATATGTGGACTTCTTGTAGACCCTGCATGAATACCTTATTGTATTGTACCTTAACTGAAACAGACATGCTAATTAACAAAAACCAGCTAACATGAACAAAAATTGCTTTGAAGTTTCTGCACATTGTTTTGTTGTTCAGATGGCATGAGCTTCCTGAGTAGTTGCTTTCATATTCATGGCAGAGATGGGAGAGGGGTAGCAGGCATAACAGAAGCACCCAGAAGACTGAATTTTGTTTCTGCATCAGTTGGGTCACTTTAGGAGCCATGCCAGAATCCTGTTGCTTGTCTCTGAACCTCAAAATTGCACATTTTGTAATTCAGATGCAAGTTGGGGTGTTGTTCTGGTTTTTTGTTTTGTTTTAACTTGTCATGCTAACAGGTCCATGAGCCTTTGTTATACTAGCTAAAGACAAAAGAAATGACAATTTTTGAACAGCTCAATTCTGTCTTCAGAGGGATTTGATTTGAGAGGTGTTTTGGGTAGGTTCAAACTAGTGTTGTAGACTTCTGTTGGCTTCCATAGTTTTCTGCTGTACCAGCATTACTAAGGAGCTTTTCTGTATCCTTGGACAGTGGATCTAAAGCCATTCTGGCTCAAGTCAGGTGCTCAGCTGAAGGTGTCAATACAGAGAAATAGGCACGAATCTTTGGGATGCAATCCATTCTGCAGTGATACAGATCAATATGTGCATTTTTTCTTTGGTGCACTAAGGAGCTGAATATTACTTTACATATGTATCCACTGACGTAAATTTTATGCTTCATTTATATCTCTGCAAGTGTTCCAGTGTTTTTTTTAGACTCTCATAACATCAGTGTTTCTTTGTTGGCCAATGCCTTTCTCTGTGGTATTTTAAGCTGATTTTAGCAGACTGAAGATCTCAGATGTTTCCTTCTCTTTCTTGATGTTTCTTTCTGTCAAGAAAACTGAAGGCAGTCATGGAGATGACTGGACTTCCTTTTAACTGAAGGAAACACATGGCTTCCAGTTAAGGAAAATGGTTAAATCTCAATCTTACGTTTTTTTCTGTTTAAGTCAAATGTTGTAAAAATGTGTACTATTGGTATACAATAGGTATTTTTGAGGGCAATGTTTTCTTGATGAAATGTAACAGTTATGTAAATTGTCTAGAATGGTGCTTCCAGAAGTCTACGTGCAGCACTCTGGAGATTTGCTGAGCTTGCCCATCTAGTTCGGCCTCAGAAGTGCAGGTAAACAACTCCTATGAACTTTCCAAAAAACATGAACTCTAGATGTTAAGGGTACTGTTCTTATGTTTCATGTTATGTTTCTAGTTGTGTAAGTTTTAGTTCTATGCAGGGAAGTGGGAAGAAACTTGTGAAGACAGTAACTTGTATTTTTTTTTAGTGTATTGTACTCTTTTACTTCTATCTGAATGTCTTCAAATTTAATTCAAAAGACTATAGTTTTTTTACATTCTATGTAGCTAACAGGTGCATTTTTTTGTGATTTAGTAATACCACAGAATTTGAATATGAATTAAAAATATTTACATGAGCACAGTTGTTCTGATCTCAAATTAGTTTTATTTCTTTGCCACACTTAGGCCATACCTGGTGAACCTCTTGCCCTGTCTAACACGGATAAGTAAGAGACCCGAAGAATCGGTACAGGAGACACTGGCTGCAGCAATACCAAAAATCATGGCAGCATTTGGCAATTTTGCAAATGACAATGAGATTAAGGTATCTCTCTTTAACCAATTAGTGCTCTGTTATATCTCAAAGCAGTGTAACCTATCATTGTTATCAGTTAGATGTTACAGAAAGCAGTGTTGCAGCTGCATGTCTTCAGTCAGGCAAAAATTGTCCTTGCTAGATGTAAGTTAAGTAATGCTTTGGATGGATGAAAAATACATATGCTTATGACTCAATTCACTTCTGTCTCCTTCTCTTTTTCTTAAAATGTAAAATATCTTTGCTTTTAGGCTTTATTGAAGGCTTTCATAGCTAATCTTAAATCCAGCTCCCCTACTATCCGTCGAACAGCAGCAGGATCAGCAGTAAGCATCTGTCAACATTCACGAAGAACACAGTATTTCTATGCCTGGTTATTGAATGTACTTTTAGGTAAGATTCAGGAAAAAAAAATGAAATTTGCTTTAGGTACAATTAACATGAATTTTTTTCCATTTAAGCCACTTTTCATGTGCAAGATGTTTTCAGGCAAAGCAAGGTTACTTAGACTACCAGTTATGCTGCTATTGCTTTCTCTCTTTTGTGTTGCTAAATGAAAATATGACTAAAGCTGTTTGTATCTGTGTGTGCTGCAATGCTAATTCAGCAGTGTTGAAAAGAAACAGCCAAAGCCAGGGAAGCATTGGCTTTTCTCTATTGGAAAACAAGCTTTAGGGATTCTGGAAGAAGTTGCTTAGGAGTCTGTCAAGACTTCCATTGTTCACCAGCTTGGTTGTTAGTGCAGCAGTATACTTTGAAGTGGAGGATATGACTGCTCTTCTCTTGGTCATGAACAAATACCCTGTAAACATTTTTAGAAGAAGCACAATGTAGATGCTTTGTTGAAGATCTAACTTAGACCAGAAACTGAATTTTTAAACTTAAAAGCACACAACTTCATGTCAGGTATTGCTTCTGTATTTCTTCAACTGGGAATTTTGCATGGGCTTTGAGGTGTGTTGCAACTCAGTGTATGAGACACTTGTGTGGGTTGTAGCAGAAAATTTTGCCTTGGTTTTGTTACTGACAAGGAGTTCTCTGCTGTGTAGGCTATATTGCATAAGTACAGGTAAGGAAGACCAACAGATGCATAAAGCATTATCCTGTTAGCCTTGCTACTTTTAAAAAGGGGTGAAAGATTCAAGTACCACATAGTGACTTTCCTTACAGTATGTGATTTGAAAATAGTGTTCTTCTCTGCACACATTTTTCTTTCCTGCCTCAAAGGTACATTTTATAGCATCCTGGCAATGGTACTGAGTTCAGATAGGACCACTAATAGCAGCTCCATAAATTGATTTTGATTCAGCTGTTTTTTTTCCCCAGCATAGAATGTTGTGTTTTCTTGTATAATTTATACTTGTTCTAAGAACGAGAATATGTTTTTGGGTATGATTCTGTGATTAGCAGATGGGTATATGGAACAAGGTTCCAAATACTTGAGGAATGAGACAGGAGTGTAAATGTCATTCATTAAGATATTGTCACATGTGTGTGAGAGAATTAAGTTTGAAGTTAATTAAATTGCCAAGTGGAGAGAGGAGGCAGGTGATCGTAGCAAGAGTCTGGATCTCTTGATGAAAGCATCAGGTACTTTGAAAAGTAATTTTTTTTGTCTTTTTGAGTGCAAAGATGTAGGGAACAGGGAAGGCGAGAGGTTCCTCTGACAATTCTCCCCCATTGCTTAAATCACTATCAGGAATATTAAATGCTAGATTTAAAATGTTTCTACATTTAGAAAACATTCTTAAGTTTTGATAGGGCTTTTTGTTTTTTTTTAAGCTGCTATGTGGACTACATGAAATAACATTTGTGTTGGAACTAAGCACCATCAGTAGGTGATTTGGCTGCTTCTTTTCTGTTCCCCAGGTTTATTGGTTCCTGTAGAAGATGATCGTCCTACTCTTTTAATTTTGGGTGTTTTACTTACACTGAGGTATCTCATACCTTTATTGCAACAACAAGTAAAGGATACCATCCTGAAAGGTAGCTTTGGTGTAACAAGAAAAGAAACAGAGATCTCTCCTTCACCAGAACAACTTATACAGGTAGAATATTAAGATTAACCCTAGCCTGAAGGGCGCTAATTGGAGGAAAATAAATAAATAAAATAATAATAAAAAAATGTAGTCTGATACAGAACTAGTTAGATGTTGAACATTCTAAGTTCTTTTATCAAATTTCAGATGTTTGCTATATGTTCTTTTATGTGGTTCTTCCTTCTCTAACAATAAATAGAAACAAAAGGCTTCCACCAAAAAGGCAATTGGATGTCTACAATCAGTGAGGATTTTCCCATTAGAAAGTGTGATGATTAGATATAGCAAACATCAGTCTTTTTTAATGCATCACTGAATTTTAATGTGGCATACGAGAAGAAATGCAGTGTGTTGTGATACTTTGTCCTGTACTTTCCTGGGTTTTAGGTTTATGAATTGACCCTGCATTACACCCAGCATCAGGATCATAACGTTGTGACTGGAGCCTTAGAATTATTACAGCAGCTCTTTAGAACACCACCACCTGAGCTTCTCCATGCCCTGACCACTTCAGGGGGCATTGCACAGGTCAGTGTATCCAAAGATGAATCTGCCAGCAGGAGCCGCAGTGGGAGCATAGTTGAACTTATAGGTAAGCTGTTTCTTGGGAAGGGAGGTGAACATACATCACCAGCTGTATTTCTCACATTAGCTAAAAGTATGAAGAACATAATGAAATGTATAGAGCTATGCATGACTTCTTTTTTTTCCCAGGTACAGCTAAAGGTTTTCTTTCCTCCATTCATTACTCAGTGAATGTATAATGACAAACTCCAGAGTATTTCTTACACTTTATGTTGATTGGTTTTTTGGTTACACAGAAGAAGTTAACTGGTGACAGATAATTTTTTTTTCTCCGCAAAATTATGTTCTCATCTAGCATCTGACAACTGTGATTCATAAAAAGCTGATCTAATCAGAATTTGTATTAATTGGAGAGCTCCTTGCTGAATATCAAAACCAGCATGAAATTAAAGCATGACTAAAGTTTATCTGTAACTGTTAAAATCAGCTATCAGTGTTCTTGTCTTGTTGATGTGCATGTTCTTTACAGTGTCTCTTAACTGCTATTTACCTGCTTCAAAGGAATTGATCTCTGATTGGATTTCTATAAGGACTTCTGTATTGAACTAACAGATCATTCTAATATTGCTACTGTTAGAAGGTAATTCAAGGGCCAGAAGCAATCATAGCAGTGAAAGTCAGAGCATATTTTTTTAAAGTGAACTTAAACAAGTGGCATAGAAAAGTAGAAAATCATTTGATGGCAAATGATCCAAACCCCATGGACCTCAAAAGCAACAGGCTTGCTATTTCTTCCTGGCTTTGGTTTTTTGTTTTTTCCTTCCCATTTGTGCCTCTTAGAATTCCTTCATGATTCCAGCAGCTTTGTCTTTGCCCTGATGTCTTACTTTCTGTGATTTGCAGCTGGAGGGGGGTCTTCATGCAGCCCTGCTCTTGCAAGAAAGCACAAAGGTGATTATTTAAAAAAACAGATCATTAATTGCATTCCTTTCTGAGTTTTCATTGTTTGTTTTTTTCTTCCCTGCTTCATTGTCTTGATGAACTTCAGTCTTCACTCCAAATGCCTTTGTGTTGTCATCTGAGCTTAATCACTGTGAATATTAAGAGTTTTGATGTGATTTCTGAATTGGCAATCAAGATATTTTAAAATTATTCAAAGCAGCATAGTTCTTACTTTTGCTGCAGTTCAGTGACAAAATTACGGTGATGGATGGTGATGAAATTTTCACTTTTAAAGAGCACATCTCAAAATAATCTGTCTGAACAGGGCATTCTTCCATTTGATGGTAATATTTTCCCTTCAGTGTAAGTCATAAAATAGTTAACCTTCCTGGTTTTGCAAGGTCTGTTTTATTTCTCCTTCCATTAATGCATGTGTATGTTTGCATGCTTTGATATGATGCTTTTTTATTGTTCTGCTAATGATGATTAATCAGTTCTAGTTCTTTAGTGTCTTACTGTGTATATTTTCATTTATTTCTTCAATAGGGGATTAATTGAGCAGGATTTTAACTAATAGAATTTGCTCTGAAGTATTCTTTTCCCATGAAAGTACTTTGTATCTAGTCATAATATAATTTCGTAGTTTATGTTTTTTCCAAATAAGTCCTCCCATTTTTGTGTGCAAGCTATCTCATAATGTTTAAAGAATATATTAATATGTTTTAAGAATATACCTAATGCAGAGGAGTGGTTAGAGCTGAATGAAATAGTGCTTTACAGATGCAGTGATTAATTTCTGGTTAGAAACAACAGAGTGAAAGAAAGTATTCTGAAAATAGTGCTGTAGCATCCAAAGGTGGGACAGAATACAGCCAATCAGATAATGCATAACACCTTCTAAAGAGAAATAGTAAATTATCATCTTCATATTTCAGTTAGTCTTCAGTGTAACTTTGAAGTACTAGTAACAGTGTAGATTCAATTTAAGTACTTGCTGAAACTAACTTTGCCTTTGCTCAGTGAGAAAACATGTATGAGTCATCAGATTTTATCCTTTTTCAAGCTAATGGTATGAAAATTTTTGGGTCTAAAACAATGCTATAAATGAATTTGAACTGTTCATGATTTTGTGCTTTGTACTGTTTTAATTTCAAATTGTGAATTGTTCATTTCTTGCTACTCTCCATTATAGAAAGGAGGAAAAGTCAAACCTGTTTCCAGTTCTTACTTGAAGTGGTTTTGTAGTCTGCTGCTGTGTAGTAGGCTTCTGGTGTGGGTGAAACTTCTCTAGCTGTAGTACTCCTTTGCATGTAGGAGTGTGAAGTGAGGCTGATCTACAGAAATCTGTGACCCTAACAGAAGAGCACAGATAGGCCATGTCTTTTCAGTCTTTCATGGTTCAGACCAACTTTACTTTTGAGCAGCTGGCCTGTGTTGGTTTGTGTGTTTCAACTTTATAAAATTATTTCCAAAAAAAGGCTGAAAACTCAGTTTGAAAGCCTACATTCTGATCTGACTTAATTGTTTTTCCAGATAATAAAAAAGTATCCTGCAGCTTGTTTTTATACTTAAGCATACAAAGCCTAATGTGTTTTTTCAGTGTCCTTCCTCTTTTGCTTACTTTTAAAAGCAATCAGCTGTGGAAAGCAGAAGAGTATCATGGTTTGTTTCAGTGGAAATTTACTCTCGAGTAAATTTCTTGAGAGACTCGAGAAGGATATACTATCTTCCATGCTTTTTGTTGGGAACTTTTATAGCAGGATTGGAGTGTAGTAGAACATATGAAGAACATACATGGAAATCTTATGGTTGCTTTTCTGCCATACTGGCAGGTTTGAATAGCATAAAACATACCTTTTGTGGTAAGATAGTTCCACAGGGTTACTGTTTTGTATAAAAGCAGTTGTGATGGAGAAATGAATACTGAAGTCTTTTTATGCTTTTTTACTCACCTGAAGTGATCAAAACATTGGTATCTTGCATGGTGAATTTTAGAGTACCTGCAAATCTTACTCTAAATGGCAAAGCAGGCACATCTCAGTAGTTGCCATGAATTTCTCTCTCACTCAAAACGTGAGTTGGGAGATCCAGAAAGATGGGCTCAGTAGCTCCCTCTGCACTCAGTATCCAGTCCTGTTTACAGACTTTTCAGTGCAGTTAGGTTTGCTCCCAGCCAGTGTGCATATTCAGGTATCTTTCTCTTTTCACCACCTCTATTTAAAATAGATATTACTCTGTGAGTGAGACAACTCTGTGATTATTGTGTTAGGTTACAAATAGTTCTCATTTCTCCTGTGGCAAAAGCCTGTCTGAAGACTTTTTGTCTTGGTAGTCCCTGGATCTTAATGGCTGTTAGTAATGTCCTTAGTAATAGGGACATACTTGACAAAATTAGTGGAATCTTAAACATAGTCCATTAAAATAAACTAGCATGAACGACATTGAATGGTTACACTGTTAAATCACTTAATTGTGTGGTTTCTTGTCACTGCTGTTTGTAACTCTCCTGATCAGATAATGGAGGACTGGATATTCACTTCCTGGGTCCTTTCTCTCTCCCATCTGTTGCCTGTCATAGCTTTGAAAAAGGGTTTGGATAAACTTCCAGAAAAATAAACTTCACATCTTACTGACTTCAGCTGTTCAGCATTTCAAGTTGACTGTAATTTTGGAAAACTGTAAAGGTTTTTCTTCTTACCACTTCTCAGGTAAAATACTTCTTGGTGAAGAAGAAGGTCTGGAGGATGATGCTGAAACCCGATCCGATGTCAGCTCTGCATCGTTTGCAGGTAGCTGGCTTTCCCTTTAGCAGTGTAGTCAGCACATGTTAACTGCACATTACAAATCTATCCTTTCATTGCTCAAAGTACAACATAAAAGTGCAATTATGGTGACTAGTAAGTGAATGGACATTGGAAAGACACATTAATGAAACTGAAATCAGAAATACTACTGGGTATAAAACTTATACCTACCTAGTGAAATTGACTGCATTTTTTTTTTTTTTAGTGGATAGGCTGTCATATTGAGCTACTGGTGTGGATGGAATGGCATCTTACAGTTGTTTATTTCTGTACCTGTAGTCTTAACTGGTTAGTTATACACTTTACTTAGCCTAGTTTAATATGTGACTTAGCATGTGGTGTCCATATCAAGAGTGACCTGTAAGTGTAAATGCTTGATTGACTCATAAATGTCTGTGTTTTGCAGCTTCTATGAAGGGTGAGATAACCAGTGAACAAGCTGCTTCATCAGGTGTATCTCCATCTGGGTCAGTTGGGAGTTCAGCCACTGATTCTACTGGACACGATATCATCACTGAGCAGCCACGTTCCCAGCACACATTGCAGTCAGACTCTGTGGACCTGACAAGCTGTGATTTGACAAGTACAGCTACTGAAGGGGAAGAGGATGATGTGCTTAGTCGAAGCTCCAGCCAGATCAGTGCTGTCCAGTCAGATCCTACTATGGACTTGAATGATGGTACACAGGCTTCCTCACCAGTTAGTGATAGCTCTCAGACTACTACTGAAGGCCCGGACTCTGCTGTGACTCCTTCTGACAGTTCTGAAATTGTAAGTGTGCAACAGACAGAGGGAGGATCCCCTTCTTCTGAGGGGCCAGACATATCTCAGAGCTCTTTCATGGCAGGCCCAGACTTGGATTTATCTACTTACTTGTCTTTACTTTTCCATTCTCAGCTAGTAACAATGGAAAGGTCAGCAGTTCATGCTTCTATTGGAGAGCTTGACCTCCTTTTAACACTTCAACAGTAATTAAAAACCACAAAGCTGTAATCAGTATGTTCACGTGGTAGGTCATATAAAGGCATTAACAGATTGTCACTAGAAGAATGTCAATGTCAAAGGTTTGACATAAATATACTCCTTTAGAAGTATGTCCTTCATTTTGTGTAGATCCATTAGCCCTCCTGCACCAAAACAATTATTAATGTAAGTGTTAGAGGGTGAACAGTTTATTTGGAATAATAGAGGAATACTTTTGGAACCTAGTGCTTTGCATTGTCTTCTGCCTCCACTTTTTCATTTGTCAATGCAACTAGTTTTTTTCTTTTTATTCTATCTTAAAAATTTCTTCTATACTGAGCAAATGCTGAATGATTTATTAACACAGCAGTTACATATCTAATAGATGCCTTAAATGCTCATGTAGTATACTTATTTTAGGAAATTTGTCTTTCTTAAGCAAGTGTTTTGTGAGGTTGCAATAAAGCTTTACATATCCAGGACAACTGAGCTTATGGGATAGTTTGGCAGCAAGGGCCAAGTTCAGTTGGTGACAGTAAAGGTGTGATTTGTAG
Organism: Florisuga fusca; assembly: GCA_038090715.1. Lineage (NCBI taxonomy): Eukaryota > Metazoa > Chordata > Aves > Apodiformes > Trochilidae > Florisuga > Florisuga fusca. The sequence goes on from JAAWXA010000013.1 coordinate 22,027,585, forward strand.
CTGCTGAGACAGACACAGTTGTGTTTGGGATAAGAGAGCAAGGAGAGCTTCAAGGGAGGCAAAGCAGCACGTGTTTGACTTCCTTAGTGTTAATATTCAAGTTCACCACTCAAATGGGAGACTGTCAGATGTGACTATGTCCTGTAATAATCTGAATGCTGGAGGAGAAAGGGAACTGCTTTGGAGCCTGCATACAGCTGTACACTGATATCTCTAAGGCTCCTATTTGCTTTCAGATTTTTTCTACATTACTAATACTGCATATTTGAGATTTAACACTGTGTATTAAGCTAAATTATTTTAAGTCTTATTCTTGTACTGTGTAGGTTTTGGAGGGTGCTGAAGGACAGTATTCTGGAATGCAAATTGGGCAGCTGCAGGATGAAGAAGATGAGGCTGCAAATATTCTCCAAGATGATTCATCAGAGTCTTTCAGAAATTCTTCTGTTGGTATGTTGATAAATGGCAGGAGGGGAACGGACACAGAACTTGTGACAACTTTAAGGCAGGTGTTACAGATGTATCTGCTGTCTAACTTCCAAAGGGACTGAAGAGTCACATGATGGAAATGCAAACCAAATAACTAGATTGAAATGTAAAGTAAGGAATATATTTCCCCACTTGTAATTAATCGCTTGTTTTGATCTCTGCTAATTTATTTTTCATGTTTGTAGAATAAATTCAACTGAAGTGCTTTTAATTTGCATCTGAAATGGTATTTCATGATCTCTTTTTATAAAGCTCTTCAGCAGCCCCACCTGTTGCAAACCATGAGCCATAGCAGGCAGCCTTCTGATAGCAGCGTAGATAGATTTACATCAAAAGAAGATGCAGCAGATCCTGGTGATCATGAAAATAAGGTGAGAAGTAGTCACAGTGGTGCAGTTTAAAGCTTAAAACCACTAAGTTAAAAGAAAAAAATTACAGTAAAATAGTTCTAAGTGTGGGTTGCCTATATATAAGTGTGGTGTTCTTCATTAAAGGTCAAAAAACTGAATTTGAATATTGAATATAAATTATAGCCTGAATTTAATTTAACATAAGGTGAATACAGAAGTGTTGATATCTTGAATGCAGTCACCACCAAAACATAACAGAATACAGACCCCTTTTGTCTGTACATTAGTAGGCTACATATGATAGTTCATTTCCTGAAATGTCTTTGTGCTGGTTGCTGGCTGTGTAGGCACCTTCATGATCTTCTCAGAAGTTAGGTCCTACTCTTTGTGCGTGTCTTCCTGAACAGTGGCTCATGCCAGTCTGACCATGGGTTACTGATTTTCTCTTAAAGGTTTTTGACTTGGACCTTGTTCTTAACTGGGGCAAAAGAGTTTCATTTGTTGCAGGAGAGTTAGGTTAGCTTAGGATACTGGGAAGCATTAAATGTCAAACTACAGAAGGTTTTCAGCCTTCTTTGGAAACAACCTAGGAATTAATTGCTTCTCATGCAGTTTACAAAGCTCTTTGGTGACTAACAGTGGTTATCAGACTTCAGATACAAACAGCAACTGTAGGTAGTTCAGAAAATCTATAAAATTGTTGTTTCTGTGATGACATTAAACCAATTCCTGATACTGGGTACAGACTTTCTGAAAGCATTACATTTTAAGACTTTCTTGGAATATGTATTAAACATTTTGTATTGCAACCTTTATATATGTAGAGATGTGCAGCATTTCTAAATCTTGATATAGTTAATATTTTATTTAAACTGAAGAATAATTTTCATCTATGTAAACATTGTTTTTTGCCTTCAACAGCCCTCCAGGGTAAAGGGAGACATAGGTCACTATGCTGATGAAAATTCTGCTCCTTTAGTGCACTGTGTTAGGCTTCTGTCAGCATCTTTTCTACTTACTGGGGAGAAAGGAGGTAAGCTTCTGTTCAAGACTCTCTGGTTCATTGTGCCTTTCATTATATAAAGTAGGGAATGTGATCATTTTACTCTGTTTGGTTTTTAAGCTTTCTTTATTGGAGATTTTGGTTCTGGGGCTTTTCTGTTGCAGTCCTAATGTAAATGATCACACTGGAGTACAGAAAAACCTAAAAACACTTAAAAACTTATGCCATTTCACAATGAATCCTGTTTTAAACCACTGGGAATCTAAAGAAGTGTTATAGTAACTTAAGCCATAAGTCAGATACTTAATTATATTTACACACAGGCATGTTTTTATGTGTCATTATATATAAGCATATAAGAGAGTTGTTCTTTTTTCTTTATCTAAATTGTTATTTGTTCACATGCTCTGTTAATGAAGTGTTCATGGGGAAGACAGTGTAGTAGGTTTTTTTTCTTTTCCCCAGCTTTAGTTCCTGATAGAGATGTGAGAGTCAGTGTAAAAGCCCTGGCAGTAAGTTGTGTTGGAGCAGCTGTTGCACTTCACCCTGAGTCTTTCTTCAGCAAACTGTATAAAACACCCCTTGAAGCAATGGGAGAAGAGTATGGTATGTTGCAGTTCACATATTCCATTTTAACAGTGTGTTGGTTTTGAAATGAGAGGTGCCATCTATACTGAAAACTCAAACTTCATTAAAGTATGTGTCAACAAATTTTGCACCAATTGGAAGGAATATGCTGTCTGCACTAGCAGCACATATGATGGTATTTTTTTTGTACTAAGTGTTTCAGTGGACAAGCTTGGACAGATTCTGGAAGATGTAATGTTTTTCAGTACAACTGCTAGATAGAAGTGGTTTAACTTACAAGTGGTTTCTTTTAGCTTATTTGAGGCCATCTTACAGATGGTTCCTGGGCCTTAAATTTATTCTCATGAATTCTACAATGTGAACACTCCAGTGAGCACCTGGAGTACTCAAGTGGTTTGGTACTGAGAGCAGAAAAGGTGTTGGCCAAAGTTGACTAAAGCTCTGTAGATTTCCCCAGAACATTTTGTGTACAATTGAAATAAATCACTAATGGGTTTATGGCATCATGGGTGTGGATGGTGTAAATGATCTGAAGATTATGTGCAAGGAATCTATGAAATGTAGAACTAGAGTGAGTGTGTTGTGAATATACTGACACTAATTATACAGTAATTGGTAACTCCACTGAAAGATTTTTAGGGATTAGTTAAGTCTAAGACTAGTATCTTTAAAATAAAGTAGTTGTAACTTATTTTCTTAGAGGAGCAGTATGTATCAGATATTCTGAACTACATTGACCATGGAGATCCCCAGATTAGAGGAGCTACTGCCATTCTGTGTGGAACAATTGTCAACTCCATTCTAATTAAATCACGGTTTGATGTGGAAAAATGGCTAATGAATATCAGAAGCTCAACAGGTAATTTATTTTAAGGGTGTCTTTTTTTTTTAATGTAGCCAAAATTTGCTGTTGTTTCATTTATATGATTTTTTTTTTTAATAGGGAATCTCTTTTCCTTGGTTGACTGCATACCTTTGTTACAAAAAACACTGAAAGATGAATCCTCTGTTACATGCAAACTGGCTTGTACAGCTGTGAGGGTAAGCAGAAGTAGTACTTTATTTGCAGCACCACAGATCACAGGGGTGTTATTCATTGGCTGGGATCCTGGCTCAGGTGTATAAGCATGGAGAAGGAAATTACTTTTTCCCCAGTAACTTCATTGTAGAAAGTGTGAATTCAGGCACAGAAATGCTGGAAAATAATTATGCTGGTTAGATTATGTAGCAGTATAATTTAGTCATAAATGTACTGGTATGAGCTCTTTAATGTTACATTAACCAACAATAGGATGAGTGCATTAGATAGAAAGCATATAAAGTCTAAACAGGGAAGTGTGAACATTAACACCTAGTTGTATCCTGTATTTGAAGAGCAAAAATTAAATGTGAGAAATGGCAAGTTAAAATAGTGATTATTTTCTGAAATAATAACTTTTTTAAAGTGAGGAAAGTCTCAGGAAAGGAAGTGTTTAAATTTGAGTGAAAGGTCCACCAGACCTTTAAAATAGAGATGACAGCTGAATTTCTGCATGGAACTCATAGCATGTGAATTTTATTTCTGTAATAAAATCTCTGAAAGGGCATTCTGTGAAAAAGAGGCATAAGGTGTGAGCTTTTCCTTCAGGAATTTTCAAGAGAAGAACAACAATAAAGACAAATTGGAGGACAAGGGAAACTAATCTGGGAGAGGCACAGGGTAGCTGACTGTATTGCAGGTTATGGGACAGTAAGGCAAAACAGAGCCTCTAGTAAACTGCAGATAATTAATGTACAGAAGGTATGAATTCATGTGTTAAAGAGGGGTAGGGATCTGTGATCCAGCTGAGGGAAGGAAATTCAGTTAAACAATGCTTTCTCTTTAACCTTCTGGTCCACAAACTTATTGGTTGAATATAGTTGTTTCATGTATGATGATGCTTCTCAATTTTGTTTTTTTAGAAGACTTAACTAGAATTGTTCAGTTCAGGGAACTTATCCTAGTCAATTTTGACTTTTTCTTTTTCTCAGTATGTAATGTAGCCTGACTTCATACCTTTTGGCAGAAATGTTCTGAAGCGTTTTCCATTGTTAATACCTGAAAAAGAAAGTACATTTTCTTGTGCTATCATGTAGTTAAATATGATATACAAGTGTGGAGTTTTGACTTTTTCCACAGATCACATATTGTGCATATTGTTGAACAGTCATTAAAATGGGAATCAGAACCAGGTGTCTTAAAATACCCTGTGGAAATGAGGAGAGACTACTTTTGAACAGCAAAGAGTATAATGCTTGTGATATTTAAGCCCTGAGACCTTACTCTTTGGAGGATTGTCCTCTGATCTCTGAGTCTTGTGTTCCTCTTTGGAGTTCAAATTCACCAGCAGATTCTATGAGTTTGCAAGGCTAAGGCACTACCTTTGTGTAAAGTGCTTAGCTCTGATACCATCTTATAGCTCTTAAGCACTAACTTTTTAAATATTCTAAATAAAACAGACTTTTATTAACACTTTCATACTTGGATTCAGAGAACCTCTTCTCTAATATAAATGATTTTTTTTTTCTTCTCAGCATTGCATCATGAGCTTGTGTAGTAGCAGTTACAGTGAACTAGGTTTACAATTAATTGTTGACCTCCTTACACTGAAGAGTAGCTCATATTGGCTGGTAAGGACAGAACTTCTGGAAACTCTTGCAGAGGTAGATTTTCGGTAAGTGTTTATATTATTCCACAGGTGTTGTAGCTGCAGTGCAGAGATGCTGTGTTTAGAAAACTGGAACCAAAATGGAGCAGCTTCTTCTGAAACATTAAAAAGTTCCATAAGACTTGAGACCAATCATTCTTGTGAGGAATATATGAATTCCTTTGCCAAGTTACCACTAGCAAGCCTGATCCTAATTACAGTGTATAGGAGTTTCTAGTTCAGCCATCTGTTCTATCATGTCTGCTGTAAAAAGCTGTAATCAGAGAGAGACCATATAATCTGGAAACTCACTTGGATTTCAGGTCCAAGTTCTGTGTTTTTAAGGAAAAAGTCCCTGATTGTTCTCCATTATTGTCAGCTCTCTTTTGTTGCTGTTCATTATATGAGAATGAGTGCAACTTCATTTCCTTTTCTTGCATTTCCTCATCCTCTACTAGTTCTGCCAAGCTGAAAGGCAGAAGATGTTTATATGAAATTTCTTCAAGTTTTCCTTGTGCATGTAAAACCAGACTCTTTCTGGGTACTGATATTTGGAATGTGTTACCATCTTTTCAGAACAGTTTGATTTTCTGCACTAGCTTACCTTTTCTAAAGGTAGTAAAAAGTGGTTTTACTTCTTATATTATAAAAAATACAAAGAATCCTCAGAGTAGTGAAGGGAGAAATGTATTTAATGTCAACTAATGTACTCTAAATTCTATTTTACTATAGGTTAGTCAGCTTCTTGGAGGGAAAAACTGACAGCTTGCACAGAGGTATTCATCACTATACTGGTGTAAGTAAATTCTTTTTCTGAATTAAGGTACTAGTGCATTTTCAGCACTTGGTGTTTAAATTCTCTCAGCTGAATAGCATACAACTGCTATTTGTTGTAAGCATGTTTTGTATAAGTAGCCTCATGTTCTGAGACTCTTTACTAGATAAATGTTTACTACTGAGTTTCAAATATCATGATGTCTTGTGTGTGTGTGTGTTGTGGGTTTCTCTTTTTAAACTTAAAAAAATTTTGGCAGTCATGTATTTAAATGACACATTTGGCAATGTTAAGACAAAGATTGTCTTAAAGACTTCTGTGACAGGTGAAGTCTCACTTGTTAATTGTCTTTTAGCAGTCTGGTCAAATGATGAAAATGTTAATTAACTGTACTGTGCTAACTTATTTTCTAGCTTCTAAAACTTCAGGAGAGAGTGCTTAATGATGTTGTAATATATCTGCTTGGAGATGAAGATCCAAGAGTGAGACACGTAGCTGCAGCTTCATTAATGAGGTATATATGGTTTTGGGTTTTTCTTTTCTTAAAAAGGAGCTTAGAAAGGTATTTGCATGTTACACTGTACCTATGGCTAAAATAATCCCTTAGGTTTTTCATGTTTGTTTAAATCAAGGGTGAGAGGCAAATACAGCTTTTTGGTGCCTGAAATGTTCATCATTCTAAATCATTAGGCAATTGTTCTTTGCTTTTTATTATCATTACAGTTACGTTTAACTGTATTACATCCTGAGGATCACTTTCAGTTTCAACTTACTCAAGTTAGTTTTCTGCTTGAAGTACTTTGTTCAGTATCCTTACAGTAGCTGATTAACTTAAAACTTTGCTGTTCAACCAGTTTGTTCTAACTCTCAATCACTGTAGTTTCCAGATGGTCATAAGTAGTCTGTTAAAATTTTCATGCTTCCTGTTTATAGTAAAGTAGCTGATCTTGCTTAAAAGCAGCTCTTAGCAGCAATTTACTACAGTTACACTGGCTGTCCAGAGAAATACAGCAAACAGTAAGGGTTATTTGGTAGTTCATTAGAATTCAAGGACTTAAGTTTTATGTGTAAAGGGGTTGTGAACATCTAATACTGAATTCCTGGTATATTTTATTGTAAGATGAGCTTCTTTGATAGTTTTTCAGACTACAAATTGCTCTCCATTCCTAATAATAAATAAAAGAAGATGAAACCTTAATTCTGTCATTTATAATCATTTGTGCTGCAAAACAGGTCAGCAGAGAAATCATTAACTATTGCATCACAGTTAGCATTTGTTGCTTTTATTCAGGGACTTGATTTTTGAAACAACTATTTTGGTAACTGAGAGGTAACAAGTTTATGTATCTTCATGTTGACTTAGTGTTAAGGTTGGAAAAGACTTAACTGCCCAACAAAGCTGCTACAAGAATTCAGAAGCCCCTTGGAACATCCAGTATGGGCATTCATTGGAAGCACTGTCAATGATCCTAGAAAAAGATGTGTACCGGAGTTTTTCACTGCTGTCGAAGTTGAAAATGTTCAATAAGACTGGGTTTTACTGTTTGTTTTCAGTTCTGCTGCATGGAAATCAGATAGTGAAAAATTGTCCTTTTTGGGTAGAAAGTAGTTGTCAGTTGACACTGATACCCATGGGCAATATAGCTGGGGAGACAGCAGAACACCAAGAGAGAAATACTCCAGTGAATTGGTTTTCTAGTGTGTATAGGTTGGTATCTCTAGAAAAGATTTTTCTTTACTACCACATGTCTAGAGTTGTTCCTTTGTCCTTATTCAAGGTCCTTGATTATAATGAAGAGCAGTTGCATAAAGAGGAATTCAGCTTAACATTATGAGGTTTAGTAGCAGGTTACATTTATAACTTGGTATGTTTAATTAGTGTATGCAGGTTTCTGAATGGTATATAAATTTTTTAATGTACTTTAAATTGTCTAAAAATAAGATCTGAATACTAACTTTTCCTTTTATTGTTAAGGCTTGTTCCAAAGCTATTTTATAACTGTGATCAAGGACAGGCTGATCCAGTTGTGGCAGTAGCAAGAGACCAAAGCAGTGTCTACCTGAAACTACTAATGCATGAAACACAGCCTCCATCTCACTTTGCTGTGAGCACTATCACCAGGTAAGTCTTGCTTTAAAAGGATCCTAGACCCTAACTTCAATTTGTAATGTCTTGTCTATAAAATATGTAACAGTAATTTAAGTAATAATTGGTTTTGATTGAAATGTTTCTTTTTTTAAGTACATGTTTTAGTGGTAATAATTTTTTTTCTTTTTCAGAACATATAGAGGTTACAATATGCTGCAAAGTCCAACAGATGTCACTATAGAAAACAATCTCTCAAGGGTTATTGCAGCAATTTCCCATGCATTGACAATATCCACTACAAGAGCACTTACAGTGAGTTTTCTCAGTTGCTATAGGGGCTGGCTTTTAAATTTCTCTAATTAGCTTGCTTTTTTTCTTTAAATATTTCCAGGATATAGTGGTATCTGCAGCTTTGAGTTTGTGACAATGGTAATAATAGTATGTTTAATTCTCTCTCTTATAATGCCTTATTTTTGTTGCTAACTGTCCCAGTGACTAAACCAATTCAGTTCTTGGTGTTAACTTTTTCAGTTTGGCTGCTGTGAAGCTTTGTGTCTTCTCTCCACAACATTTCCAGTGTGCACCTGGAGCGTGGGATGGCACTGTGGGTATGTTCCCTCATCTCTTACTCAAGCTTCTGAAAGTTATGTTTGTGAAATGGAAGTGCACTTAATTAGCTATCAGGAGTACTGGTTTCTGTGTGTACTGTTGATCTTGGCAGGTAAGAGAAGAGGACAACATTAGGTTGTCATGGTACTATGTGTCAGCACTTTATGGGCTCTGAAAACACAGCATATCTCACAGGGATTGGCTCCAACTGCTGTAACAGAAAGATATCTGGGGTCAGGGTCTGTCAAAGTAACAGAAGGAAACTTTCCATGCTTTGGAAAGAATGTTTATATTCAGGATATTGTTTTGTAGTATCTCTCTAAAGTCAGAACATCATAATTTGCTCTCTGTTCTAACATTTAAGCTGTAAAACAATGGGTAAAGGAAGATGACTCTTAATTGCTTTTATGAACATGACAGTGTCATGGAACAGTTTCCAAATGGAAACAGCAAATGAGATCTCTGCAATACTGATGTGTTACATACGTAATATGTGATAGCCCCAAAGTACTTCTATTCTGAAGAATTTCTTCAGAATGTAACCGTGCAGTTTGCAACTCTGCATCTTGTGTATTGATTATCAATATGCTGTGCCATATTGATACATGAGGTACAAAACTAGCTAATGGAAATGTGCACAGGTGCTGTTTGGCTTTTAAGTAGATTTAATATAATTTGTGTTGATTTTCTTCATTGCTGTTGCTTTGTCTGTACTGTTATTTTACTCTTCTGTTATCTGAAACTGTTGCAAAATATTATTTTAAAAAACATAAACCAAAAACCCAAGAACAAGAAACCAGCTGCTTTTTTTACCAGCTTTCCCTTTGTTCCCTTGCTGGCCATAAGTGTGGTGTGCTCTGCATGTACTTTCTAAAAGATGTCTTTAAGATGAGATAGACATCCAGTTTTAACAAATGATGTCACTTAGGATGTGAGCAGAACTTAGCTGGAACATAAAGTCTTCTGTATCTTTTGTTATACCCAGACTGCATCTTAAAAAAAGACATTTTTCATCTAATAGTCATCGGTGATGCAATGACATTGCCTTTGCCCTTTTTTCTAATTTATTCTTTACAGATTTTTGGCTTATCTTCCTAATAATTTGGATTGTAACTTTATTTTCCTGGAACTGATACGAACATTTATCATTCTGATATAGGAGGTAGTATTGATAAGAACATGAGAATTTTGAAAAAATTCTTTTTTGTCTTAAGGATTGTTGTTCTTATGAAAGCCACAGGACTCTGTACAACTCAACGTGGATTAATTCTTGGGTTTCCAACTGTGTGTAAAGTAAAAAACACTTGCATATAAAAATATTTTTAAAAAAACCCAGGAAGCTAATTGTCAAAGTAGTGGCTATTTAGTGTAAATTTTATTGTTTGAAATTACTGTAGTTGTATTGGAATGCAGCAAAGTAAAATCTCAGACTCTAGCCATAATTCTAGAAGATGTGGTAGATTACAATTGTTTCATTAAATTCTTCTCACTTCAAAACAGTACCTTGTTACACTGCAATACAACAGCTTATGTCTCCCATACACTTGTACATATTAACAAGAATTTAACTAGAGATAGTTCAGGATCACACTGGTTAGCAATTAAATACAGAATTCTTCTGGTTATCAGTAGGTGTCACTACAAGCTTTGATATTTGTTATTAAAAAAAAGTAAAGTAATGGCTCTTTAGGAATACAAAGTATTGTCAGGTTTCAGCTGCAAATGTCTGAAGTCCTACTTGAGTGTTAAATATGTATTTTTTTAGTATTGGGTTTTTTTTGTTGTTTTGTTGTTTTTTTTTAAAGATTAGCTGTCTGCTTAACTGCCAGTTTTCTTAAGACTTCAAACTTAGCAGAAGGGAAAAAAAAAAAAAGTCATAATATTCCAAAATTGAACTTCCAGTGTTTCCCAGCCAAGTCCTTCAGATGAAGCTCAGAAGGGATGCACCATTGGAATGGCTGGCATGGTCCTGTCTCTCCTTTCATCAGCATGGTTCCCACTGGACCTCTCTGCACATCAGGATGCCTTGATTTTGACTGGAAATCTGCTTGCAGGTAGGTTTGAGCAAGTAGGATGGTCCTGGTTTTTTTGCCATTAGCCTCAGAAGGCCTGTATCTCGCCCTGTTCTGATTGCACACAACAAAATGTGCATGACTGAGCAGAAGAAATTAAGGAATTTAATACATCCAGAAGGTTTGAAAAGATGCTGTCTCCAAGTCCATAATTTTCCTTTAGTTGCCAAAGGGAATGTGCAGTATGCTTAGTACAGGCTGGGTGCAAAGAGTTGACATTTTTGTGGTAATTGTTTAAAACTATTCACCTACTGCTGGTGTTGAATATACAGGCTCACTTTTCCCTGTTTGAATTTGTTTGTACAGACTGAGTATACCTCTCAAATTTTCTGATATTTAATTCCAAGGTTTTGTGTTTATCTTTAAATGATGTGATTCCTGTTGCAGCATGTGCTCCCAAGTGCTTAAAGAATCCCTGGAGTGCTGAAGAAGATTCAAACCAAGGTGCTGCAAAGCAGGAGGAACCCTGGCCGGTTCTGGCAGATCGAGTTCTTGTTACTTTAGTAGAACAGCTCTTTTCTCACCTGCTGAAGGTCATTAATATTTGTGCACATGTAATGGATGATGTTGCTCCTGGCCCATCTGTAAAGGTGTGTATTAAAAATAAACAAAATTGTGCAACTTAAACACCGACCTCTTCGAGATTCTGCATTTTACTAATACCTTAGTAATAGGACTCCACTATGTGTAGGAAAGCAAGTAACATGATACAAACATGCATATTGTTCTTCCATGTAACAGATTTTTGTTTAGTTCTTTAGTATTCCTAACATTACCTTAAATTTTGAACCCTTTATTCCTGGTCACTGCTCTGGCAACATCAATTCAGGAAGGAATGTATATAGTAAATGGATTTCATACTCTAGTAGATAAATGTTGTCTTCTGGGTTAGATGGCTGGCTGTACTGCAGTCAGCTCCTTTTGGAGATAAATAAAAATAAAAAATAAAAAAACAAACTTCTTCTATCTTCTCAATATCCTGTAAAATACTTTGACTTCTGAAGCAGCTCATATGAGGTGCTGCTGCCTTTGGGGTTTTGTTTTGAGGCATCTAAATTTTGAGACCAGTGTAGTGATTGTAATGCAATGGGACTGGGATTAGCCATTTCTTTGTATTTTAGAAATGTGATTTTGATACTTCTTTGTGTGGAATCAAAAGACACTTTAGTCATTGAGCTCTTAATTCCATTCCATTGGCTATGCTGAAGTTGAGAAGGAAAGTAGGGATTTTATTTAACTCTTTTCGCTCTGGAAATTCATGTGCTTAACCTGAGAGCTGAAATATTTTAATTTAACAGACAGTCAAATAAAGGGAAGTTTAAACAAAACATGAATACACTTTGTGTATATATTTGTGTAGAAGAAGATAAGATGCTTATACATAAAAAATTAATAAAGCTTCTTTTAATTCTAGGCAGCATTACCTTCTCTCACAAACCCACCTTCTCTTAGTCCAATTCGGAGGAAGGGCAAAGAGAGGGAGTCTGTTGAACAGGCATCTGTGCCAATGAGCCCTAAAAAGGGTGGTGAAACGAGTCCAGGTAGGAACACTCTATTCCTATCAACCTTCCCCACCTGAGTATGGTTATGGTATAGAGACAAGAAATAAAAATGCGTAAATTATTTTCAGAAGCTTTAATTCAAAAGGCTGGCAGACCTATTGTCAGAAGTTCTGAGCTCTTCAGGACAGCATTTCAGGAAAGGCAGCTGTAGGTGGGACCTTTTTTTCTGTTTCATTTCTTAAGAAAATTGACTCTACTTTTCAGAAGCAAGGTACTTCTGAATCCTTTTCCTCACTGAATCTTCCTGGCTCTTGACTAAAATTAAGATGTAATTTTTACATGTATTTTACTTAAAAGATGTTTTTTCAAGTTGCTTACATTAGATTACAAGGTTTTGAATCATTAAAACTTTGGTTTTTTAGTAATGAAAGAAGGAAATGGGTTGCTAGTTGTATTTTTGTAAATTGTACTTGCACTCTTATCTTGGAGAACTATTTTCTTGGATTGCTGGTTCATTTTCTAGTTGTACAGTATGTGTTTTTGCAGTATGAGATATGCATGCAGATCAAAAAATTCATGCTGTTTTATCATTCAGGTATTGTAAGTTATGTTGAGTGCACATGGTAAGAGAACCCTAGGAAAGGTATGTTGTTCTAATCTGTGATATATTTTTAAGCTACTAGGCAAACTGATGCTACTGGGCCTGTTCCAACAAGTAAATCATCTTCAGTGGGAAGCTTTTATCATCTTCCATCATATCTGAAGTTACATGATGTCTTAAAAGCAACCCATGCTAATTACAAGGTACTGCATGATGCTATTTGATTGAACTAGGATGTGTTTGGCCAATATATTTTTTTTTTCTCCTCTAAAAGTGACTCTGCATGTATTGAAACTCACTTGTTTACCTGTGTAAGCACTTTATCCACAATAAATATTTTATTTACAACGATCACTTGATAAAAAAAACCCCAAAACAACACAGGCATTGTCACCCTATTGCTTTTTTTCATGTGTCAGCATGCTGACATGCTGAATGGATCCCAATGTCTCTTCTCTTCTCAGTTGATTCCAGAATGAGTAAGCTTTTTCCTCATTAGATCAGGTAATAAAAGATGCATTCCCTGGACTTCATGATCTCATTTGTACACTTCAGTGGGTGTATTCTTATTACACCTGCTGTATTTCTGAGAAATATATTATCCCTTCTTCATTACTTGTCAAGATCTTGGGCCTTCCTGGATGCTGTAACTTCCTCATGCAAGGAGTCTAAGCTGTCAGTGTTGTTGATTGAACTATGCTGAAATTTTAGGCAAAAGATAATTTTCTGTCAATACCCACATCTTTCAGTAGTGTTTATTTTCTTGTCAAGTAACTGTTAAGAAATAATGGCTTTTTTTACTTTTTGGGACCAGGTTACTCTGGATCTTCAGAACAGTAATGAAAAGTTTGGATGCTTCTTACGGTCTGCCTTAGATGTTCTGTCTCAAATTTTGGAACTTGCTACTCTTCAAGACATTGGAAAGGTAGAAAAATGGGTGTTTTGTCTTTTGTACCCAAGTTGTCTGGTATCTGTGGTTCTTACTGGGAAAAAGCTCATCATTGATTGTAAAATTGGTACTGTTGAGACAGTAGTCCTAGAAGCATTGTGCTGCCACAACATTGGATAAAGTGCTAAAGCAAATTTTCCATGTTAAAATGCTGCTGTTGAAAATTGGAGTAATTTATCTACTGCTTAAATTTCATATGGAAATTTTTCTTTGCAGCAACATGGTTTCCCTTCAGTCATTCTTACTATATTGATATTTTTAAATATACTTATGTTAAATACAGTGTCAGAAGGCATGCTGCTCTCCTTCCTCTACGGTCTTAATATTTTTTCTTCTTAACTCTGGTGTTAGGCATTGTGATATTTTAAGGCTAGGAGGCAGATCTTGCATTTTTATTTTTTCACATAATTCCACTATTTCACTTAAATTAGTGTAGTTCTACTTAGTAAAAACCAACTGTGCTGTTGTCCAGTTTTCGTAATAATGCTTTATATAATGAGGAAAAATACAATGAGGTGTACTTTTTTCTGCATTTCTAGTGTGTAGAGGAAATTTTGGGATACTTAAAATCGTGTTTCAACAGAGAACCAACAATGGCAACAGTTTGTGTACAGCAGGTAAGGAGGTAATTTTCTGTATTACTGTGTATTATTGGAAGCTGAATCCTGACATTCTCTGTTATGACTTGGATATAAACACTGGCCATTTGGCCATTCTTTGGAGGGGAGCAATGTGAGAGAACTGTAGCCCGGGTGGAGCATACAGAGCATGCTTTCTTCAATTTTCATGACTTGTTATGGAACTTGATACCATCTAGATAATATAGTTTCTTCTTGAACTACTTCCAATTGAAAGAACTATTTTAGCTAACGCTCAGAAAACATTTGTTTCCTACCTTCCCAAATGTGTTACATAGCCAGTTCACTATATCAAAAACCTGGAAAACAAAGAACTACCTTATTAATTGGTTTCTTGCAGGCTAGCATTGCATTCAAGTCATCAAGCTTAATTTGAGTGAGAGGCAAGCTTTAGCAGACTCTTTTGAGTTGTCACATGGAAATAGCTTCAGTTGCCAAAACAATCATATCTTTTTTGGGTGATGTGTGGATTGTTTCTCTTTCCCAGTGTTTTTCTGTGTTGTATTTAACTACATGATCCACAGTTTGCACTTTTACATTTCATCTAAAGTCCTTTGGGAGGCTGAGGAGTCAAGTTTTCTTTTCCTGAAATGTTAACTATTTTTCCTTCCGATTTTCTTCCCCAGTTATTGAAAACATTATTTGGGACAAATCTAGCTTCTCAGTACGATGGCTTATCTTCAAACCCCAACAAAGCTCAAGGCAAAGCTCAACGCTTAGGTTCTTCCAGTTTGAGGCCTGGTCTCTATCATTATTGCTTCATGGCACCATACACACATTTTACACAGGCCCTTGCTGATGCTAGTCTAAGGAACATGGTTCAGGCTGAGCAGGAACACGATGCTTCAGGGTAACTTTCTTCTCTTATGAAATAATTGTAACTTGAACTAGAATCTCTTTTTGTTTTTTTTAAATGCAAATATCATAGGGGAGCTAAGTAACTTGAAAATACAATATTGTGTATAATTTATTTCTTGTATATTTAAGCAGAGTTGTTAGTCTTGGTAGTAAGATCCTTAATGCAATGTTGTATTGATTATCACTAATCTGTTTTCCAAATTAAGCTAAACCATTAAAATTAATATTGCTTAAAGCTTTTTTAAAGCATATTAGTACTAAATGTTTGTATTCAAAATTATTTCATTAATTTGCTAGTTATAGCAGGTAGTCAGCAGTCTTAAAGGAGAGGCAGGATGACTAAGCAAAGACCAGAAATTCTTTGCTAGGTGCTTGTTGTCTACAAATATGTGATCTGATCAAAATCTACCGTAGGTTTTCACTGTTGCTCTTTTGTTTAATTATCAAAACAGTCTAGTAGATAAAGAAAAGTTTTCACTGTGCACCTAACGGGAGTGGTTTTATACTTCCATTTTTTTTAATGTGTATGTTTTTTTGGTTTTTTTTTGTATCAGATGGTTTGATGTGCTGCAGAAAGTTTCTACACAGCTAAAAACCAGCATTACCAGTGCGGCAAAACATCGTGCTGATAAGGTACCCCTGAAAGAACTGTACCTTAGATTCAAAAAATTTTTCTTCTTTTGTAACATGATTTGATTTTGAATCAGAGGCTTATTCAGATATTAGATTACTTTAAAATCTCTCTATTACAGAATGCTATTCACAATCACATTCGTTTATTTGAACCCCTTGTCATAAAAGCATTGAAACAATATACAACAACAACATCAGTACAGCTGCAGAGACAAGTTCTAGACTTGCTTGCTCAACTGGTTCAGCTTCGAGTTAACTACTGTCTACTGGATTCGGATCAGGTTGGTACCTCACCAGTTTTGCAAATTTGTGATACGGGGATCTCATGAGCAAGCCTGGTATTTCCAATAAAAATACTTGCCATGATCCTTTCATTGTTCTATAGGTGAAATGAAAGACCTAAAGGAAGGTGAGACTCAGTTCCCCCCTCCTGCCCCCTCAGGAATACAGAGTTTCAGATTTTGGGTTTTCTGTTGTACATGAATTACTTTCTCTACAACAACTATTTAAGAACTGTTCATCAGATTGACTTAAGAAAAAACATGACGTGGACAATACAATCAGTGTTGTTAAATTTAATTTACATGTACCTTCTTTCTATATTGAGAGTATGGACTTCTGTATGGCTGACAGTGGGGAGCATCATGGTTGTCAACCATTATTTGATTTTAACAGCAAGGGAAGCCAGTGGCAAATACAGAAGTCTGGTTGTCAAATGTTTTATTTACTGCAGTGTGGTCAGGTTTATAAACTAGTGTGAGTTGCAATACACAACTTTTCTGTAAGTTCATATATTGACTATTTGAATACTTCGGATTCTGACTTGGTTTATAGCTACACTTTTGTTTGATTATGAACTTCTTGATTGTAATGCCTCAAATAGCATGTGTTAAATAAGTCAGAGTTACACTTAAAAATATATAGATTGGAGGTAAAATGTGGCATAAGTTCATCAAAACCTTAAGCTCTAACATCACCAACATTCTCAAGATCTCCTGAAACTGTAGAGCATACTCTTCATAACATATTAGAATGAACTATGCAAGTATAAATAATTTTCAGTGCCTGTCTTTCTTTTCCTTCCCTTCCAAAATAGGTGTTTTTATTACTGTCAATATTATTTCAAATGGCAGTTAATGTCTCTTGTACACTTTATTCTCTCCTTAGGTGTTTATTGGATTTGTGCTAAAGCAGTTTGAATACATTGAAGTAGGACAGTTCAGGTATGAAATTAGCAAAGATCCTTTGAAAACTGTGTGTTTACTACTGTCTTATTCTGAAGCATATAGTGATTTGTTTTTCTGTTATTTCTGCCTCATGAGAAAGGGAGAATTACAATCTGGGTGGTGTGCTTGGTTCTTGTTTGGCTCCAGTGATAGCCCTTTCAGATGATTTAGGTTCCATGTGGCTGAAGAACTCGGAAAGCAGCATGGAAAAAAAAAAAAAAAAAAAAAAAAAAAAAAAGAGAGAGAGAGAAAGAAAGAAAGAAAGAAAAAAAAAGTTAAGCTTTGTGCCATTTCTCAGTTGGGTTTGTAAAACTGTTGGGACCCCCTGTCTCCAAAGCTATACTTTTAGGAATCAGCACTTTATTGCTAGGATTCATTTGCTGAAGGGAGAGCTGTTTCTCCCTATCATGGACTCAACATGAATCTATTTGTATTTAATAATCTGGTAGCTTTTATATAGTACTTAATACATCACAAGCAATGCAGTGGAATTTTTGTTGTCAGCTGGTCCTGGGTTTTTCTCACACTTGAGTTTGTATGAGGAGAGATCAGGGGGTTTATTAACTCTGTGGGTCTCCTGCAGAAATAATTCAGTGTGTTTTATTTGCTTTAAATAGTATAGTTATAATATTAGTAACTGTGTAATGGTCAAAATTTGAAAGAAATCACTTGGGAAAAAAGCAATAGTAAAAATCAGGACACAAATTTTAGAAATACTGTATGAAGGCAGAACACATTCTTTAAAACCCACAAAACATACTGTAAAAACATTTTTACCGAACAGCTGTGCAATTAAACTTCACATTTCTAAATTTTTTTTTTTTTCAGGGAGTCTGAAGCAATTATTCCTAATATCTTTTTCTTCCTGGTCTTGCTGTCCTATGAACGTTATCATTCCAAGCAGATAATTGGAATTCCTAAGATCATTCAGCTATGTGATGGTATCATGGCCAGTGGGAGAAAAGCTGTTACACATGGTAACTAAAAAAAAGGGGGAGGGAGAGGTGTCAACACTAATATTAAAATAATCCAGCAATAAACCCAGTATTGAATACTAAGCTACAGAAAAATGTGATCCTACTGATTGTTTCAAAAGACTATGGCTTTTGAATTTTTAATACATTAAATAATTCTCACTTAATTTCATCAGGAAGTCTGTTGTACCCTAGTAACATTTCTACCTCATATTTAACATTATACATAATAACATTTTTTTTAAAAACCCACAAGCTTTATTAGGTAGTAGGTTCATAATAGTTGTACTTTAAAGGCTTTGATTTTAATTTTCAGTTCCATTCCCTTTCCCTCCACTTTTATCCTTTTAGTAGAAGCATCACTCTCATACTTTCCAGTGGTTCTGCTGAGAAAAGCTTTTGAAAAATGTCTATTTCTGTTACATGAGAATAGGCAAATCTATCCATAATACTAGAGTTGAAAAGAAAGACATCATTATGCATGAGAAGGTCAACAACCTCTATTATGGGTTGTTGGGTTTTTTTAAGGATGAGTAATAATACCTTTAATAAATAAAAGTACATTTTACTTTTAGTAGCTGAACTGTTAGAACAGGAAAATACTGTTCAAGAGTGACTTGTCTCATGCTAAAACAAAGAAACATATCTCATTTCAGCAATACCAGCTCTGCAACCCATTGTTCATGATCTCTTTGTGTTAAGAGGAACAAATAAAGCTGATGCTGGAAAGGAGCTGGAAACACAAAAGGAGGTGGTAGTGTCAATGCTGCTGAGACTGATTCAATACCATCAGGTAAGAGAGCAGGACAAAATGTCCCTTTTTACAGTGTGTGGAAGGGTAACACTGCTTTGGTCACGAAGAATGCTTTGGGCAGTATTAATGATTTTCTGTACAAAACTGGAATATCTGGACTGTATGATCTTTCCTCATAAAGAGTATGAAAAGATTTTTAGGGGTTCTAAAGGGAAAGGTTCTATGCTACAAACTGCTATTTGAAATAAGAAAACATGTCTGTGGGATTTTTTTTAGTCAAGCCTAGGTAACAAAGCACTGAAAAGCTCCAGTTAGGATCACAATTGCAATTGTGTTGCAGATCAAATAAACAAAAGGTTAGTAAATGAGTTGTAGTAAATGAGGATTCAAGAAACCTTAAAAAATGGAGGCAGAAGGGGAAGAGAGAACAGGATTAAAAGTAGGAAATATGCTGCATACAGTTGATGCAGGTGTTAATATACAATAGCAATATACCAAATAACATTTTAAAATATGAATTGTTAGAATGGGGTGATGAAACTGGCAGACACTTGTTTGCATGCAGTGCTTTGCCCCAGACCTCATGGGTTTTGGAAAACATGTTTCTGCCTTGTAGGAATATGAGAATTCCTTTCCTTCATATACTTTATTTAAAAGAAAAACATAAAAGTAATCTTAAGAGAAGTGACATAATTAACATGGGATCTTACTGCTTATTCAGGTGCTTATTCAAGCTTAGTGTGCTTTTCCTTTCATAATGTGAAAATATAATTGTAGTGTATGCTAATGTAAGCAATGTATTTTCTGAGAATAGTGGAAAAAAAGTACATCTTGTCAAAATAGTTTCAGAACTGCATGTTCAGATTGGGGTAATTTTGTGTGTCCACATTTTCCTTTGAATTTGTAGTTTTGTAATCATTAAATGACTAATAATAACTATATGAACTGACACTCTGTAGACACATGATGGGACACAGTGAATAGCTGTGTTACATAAGGTACTGCAGTTCCTGGCAGATCTCCTTCTGACACACTTAACCTGTTAAAGGCCACCCATGTGCTGCTCTCCCCATGCCATCCCATTTGTACTTCTTACTTGGTCCAGTCCTGGTGCTGTGCAGTACATACAAACTCCAGGGCAGTTCTGTTGTTCCCTGGCTATGATGTTTTGCAGTGCTGTCCCTGTAATCTAAGAGGCTCCAACAGCTTCAGCCTTTCAATTTTTTCTACTACAACTGTAGCTTCCATCCATGGAGCTCAGGAGTTCAAGTCCTTCAGCCCTGAATTGCTCTTAATTCCTCTCTCATGAGAAAGCTTTATAGAAAGTCCCATGGTGATTTGTTTTTCTTTTGTTTTTCTGCATTTCTGAATCTGAACTACTTGAATTTCTTCTGCAAGTGCTCTCTCTAACTTCTTTTCTGAACCAGATTCTTTTGTCCTGCTTTCCAGTCTGTATATTAACATTTCTACTTGCTGTGTCTTTGGCCTGTGAATCCTTGAAAGTGTGGTCTCTAGGATCCTCAAACCAGTAATATATTCAGCAACTAGAAGTGATCCTTGCTGTTAGTCTGCTTCATTACATGCTCTCCTGTAAACTGCTGTATGAAAGTGGCATATCTCAGGTCAACGAGCTCCATAAAAATATTTCTTTTGTTTCCTGGAGCAAACTTAGACTTTATTTGAGCTATAGTAAACAAAGAATATACATATGGGAAATTGATCTCTTTCTTGCCTGTTGAGTATGTGATGCAGCATTTAGATTTCCATCCTTTTTCTAGTTTTTTGAGTATTCTTTTGACAAATGCTATTTATAAAGGACTAAGAAAGCATTTTTTTCCTTGTTTATATAAGTAGCTATGAAATTCTTAAAGAAGTTATAACTAAGAACAAGGTTTTAATATGAAAATTGGATTTTTAAAATGCGATGTGCTTGTGTGGGTTTTCTGTTCCTTTAGCTTTTTGTCTGATGGATGAAACAGTAAACATTTTTCCCACTGTGGTATTACTTAAATGTTTCCTATTAGTGTGGATGTTCACTTGCAATTTTTTTTTTACTTTTCTTCAGGTGCTAGAAATGTTCATCTTAGTATTGCAACAGTGTCATAAAGAAAATGAAGACAAATGGAAAAGATTGTCACGGCAAATAGCTGACATTATTCTCCCAATGCTTGCAAAGCAGCAGGTTACTATATTTTTTTCACTTACAAACTTCTAAAATAATTATGTTTTTATTAATAATGGCTTTGGGTATTTTTTTTTTAAATATGAAGACCGATTTTCTTGAAAGTGTGGTTGCTATTTCTGAAAAACTGATGAAGGTCATATTTAAATGCATACATTATACGTGGTATCTTCGAGGCTGTTTCCAGATGAAGCTCATTCTATTTCTCTTACAAACATGATTGTACCAGAGCACTTACTAAACACTGGAAGCTTGTCCCATGTTTATAGAATGTCAAGTTATTTTTTCATTATTGCAGTAGGTCTAATTGTGTTTTTTCTTAGCAAGGACAATGAAAAGACAGTTTGAAGCTGCATCAGTAGATCACAGTATCATGGAACAGCTGTGGTTGAAACAGACCTTGAGATATTTTCCCCTCAAAGCAGGGTCTGCTGGAGCAGGTTGCTTAGGACCATGTCCAGTCAAGTTATCTGCTTAAGTTTATTCATGACCAGCATTACTCTCTATAAATATGCCTGGTAGGATGTGTAGGGAGAAGGAAAGTTTTTAAATTTTATGACAAGTCAATCTTTTGGTCTCGCTCTCCAAATAGGGCATATTTTTCCTAATAAAATATGTGGTATGTGTATTATTATCTGATAGATTTTTATCCATGTTCTCAAACCTTCTGTGTGGAAAGCAATCAAACTTCAATTTACTTTTCATAGATTTTGGCTGCTCTAAATTTTGTAAATGCAGTTTTAATGCACACAGGTTGTCATAGAAATGTGTAAAACATGGAACAGTAATTGTGATTGGCTTTAGTGGATAGTTGGAAGTTAATTTTGTGTTTCTTTTACAGATGCATATAGACTCTCATGATGCTCTGGGAGTACTGAACACTTTGTTTGAAATTTTGGCTCCTTCATCCCTTCGCCCTGTGGACATGCTTTTAAGGAGTATGTTTGTTACTCCTAAAACAATGGTAAGCAAGTGGGAACCTGCTAAAGCAGGTCTGAAATGTCTCTGGGTAAGTAGTGAAAGTGATTTGTTTCCAGGTCAGAGATAATCCAGACTCCTCTATGCAGAACAAAGGAGCATGTGCTTCTCTCTCATATTTTGCCAGGTGGTCTTAAAATACTGCAGATATTAGGAAAGATGTCTTTAGAACTAGTAAGATTTTCCAGCTAGGTGTTTATCTTCTGCTTGTGAATTGCTTATCCTCACTTTATATTTTGAGGATCAGAAGGTGGAGAATGATACTGTTACAATAAACTCTAGAATGCCTTTGTTAGGAAAATCACACTTTTTTTCTTACGTAAGTAATTTACTGTTCCTTTAGTAGAGTTTGTGTTCATTTTGTTAAGACTTTCTTTAGAAAGTTATATGTATTCCCCTGTTGTGTTAAATACTTTTGAAGTTAAACATTTTTGTTAACTGCTTAACAAAACAGAATCAGACCTATTTGAGAACGGAGCAAGCAGGAAATAAGTTCTGTGGTCAGGTCTTTCAAAATTATGTTCTCATGTCAACCTGTCAGCCTTATTTACAGTGTTACTAATTGCTTTTTTGTGCTTGTGATAGGCATCGGTGAGCACTGTCCAGCTGTGGATTTCTGGAATTTTAGCTATCCTTAGAGTTCTGATTTCACAGTCAACAGAAGACATTGTTCTATCACGTATACAAGAGCTTTCCTTCTCACCCTATCTGATTTCATGTCAAGCAATTAACAGACTGAGGTCTGGGGAAAATAACACAGCAGCAGCAGAAGAACATACTGATGCTAAACAGGCTAAATATCTGCCTGAAGAGACATTTTCTAGGTATGTTGTCTTTTGAATAACTTTGAGGAAAGATTAAAATTTTTGAGAAATTGCAAATATATTATGCAATATAGATTAGATGCATGTATAGAACTGTTAGCTGATAGGACTAAAGTCTGTTAGTAAGCTGATACGGGAGGAGTGTTTGTGGAGGAAAGAGTAATAGACAGTCGAGGGAGCAGATGAAGTTTTATTAGGGACTTTGTGCTGTTCTGATACCTCTTCTCTAGCCAAATGAAGGACCTGATGAAGTTGTTAAAATAGGTAAATATTGCACTTTTCAAAATCAGGTCCAAAAAGGTAACTGGTTGACCTTTTTCTTCCTCCCTGTGTGGAGTCTGAAAGGTGAATCATCCCCTTAGTAGAAGCCTGGGTCCTGTAGAATCTTGGCAACAGATAAATTAAAATCTTTTATTGTGTTCTTTATCTTCTATTTTTAAAGAGCTAGCTTTGTTTAGTTAACTTCCCATGCTGATGTCTTCCGAGTGTGACAAACTTCAGATAAAAGATGTGAGGAGAAATGGTAATGGTATTATGTTGACATAATGTTTGTCATTAGAGAATTATGTTTTAATGTGGTGGAAAGGATTTGAAATAGCTATTTCTTTACAGAATTAACATTTATGTTCAACAGAAGTGAGTTGAGGAGTTGTCATGGTCAAGAGCAAGGATGGCTTTCATCAAATGCCCTTTTCTGGTGTTTCTTTTGATTTTTTTCTTCTTTGATATGGAACCTGTGTAGTAGAGTGGAGATAGGTGAGACTGTAAACAGCTGAGTTACTGTGACTTGCTGGGTTAGCCCTCCTCAGCTGAGCTGCAGTAACTGTGATGGTGTGTTCATAGCTCACTGCAGATCACTGTAAAAGCACCACAGCATTTTGAATGCATGCTTTGTAAGGGAGGTGGGCAGGTGTACACATGCTATCACAACTTTATCTGATGAGTAGATAACCCAGATCAATATGTGATTATTGAAGTGCTTGTGATAATCTCTGCCTATAGCATTATAGATGTTTTAGGTCAATCTGTCCTGTAGCATTTAATTTAGCATCCTATTTATTGGATTGAATGGACAATGACTTCATCTAATGTTTTTCAAACAGAGAGTTTCATGGGCAAACCTCATCTTATTCTGAAAGATGTTGCATTGATAGCTTTTCTGTTGATTGCATATATGATTTTTCAAGGTTTTTATTACAACTGGTTGGCATTCTACTGGAAGATATTGTTACCAAACAATTGAAAGTGGACATGAATGAGCAGCAGCATACTTTCTACTGCCAGGAGCTGGGCACACTGCTTATGTGTTTAATACATATCTTCAAATCAGGTAATACTTTGAGAAATGCTGTCTATGGTAACATGTAGTGGCAGGATGATTTTTAAGTTCATCCAGTTGTTGGGTGTATTGAACTACTGAGAAGGATTACATACGTGCTGACAACAATCAATCCTACTCAGTATAAAAAGCTTCCCAAACTTTGTGCTTATGCATGCAGGCACATTTTTAACATTTCTTCTATCTCTATGTAACAAAATGTAACCAGTGACTTATCTCTCCTTTTAAACTGTCTAATGTCTTCCAGTACAAAAATGCAAAGCTTTCCAAATTTGTGGCTTTATTTCTCTTTTTTTTTTCTCTGTTTGGAGGTTGGTATGGTAGATAAGTCGAAGCGTAAAATACTGAGTTATAGACCACTAGTTCAGACTAATGACAAACTAAGTTCCACTTTTTTGTCCTAATTAATAAAAACATAGAAAAAACAAAAAAACCCAAACCAATCAAACAAACAAGCCCAAGCAAACAACTGAAAACCGACTCTGAAGAGTAAGAAAGGTATCACTATTCCAGCTAGCTGGTCCTGAGCTCCTTTTTTCAAATTTGGGAATTCTACCTTAAATGTCTTCTGCAACACATCCAATCTCTGGCACTTTAGTAATTCCTTAGTCCTTAGCCTGAGTCCTTAGTCTTATTTTCCTAATAATGGCACTGTCTTATCTTTCTTTTTATTCTTTCTTTACTATGGCTGTCCTTTTTGCCTTCTTGATTTTTTTACCCTGCAGCTGAAGTCGAGCCTCAGCTTACAGTAGCTGACAGCAATTTAAAAGGTGTTGGCACAAGTCTTTGGTTCTTCATTGGCTTCCTTACAGACATGGGGGGAGGAACTCTGCATTCCATGGCCTCATCTCTACTGTTACAGTGCTTCACTCTTCAGCAAATACAAATAACAAAGTGTGTACAGAACATGGTTTGACATGGAACATGATTCTGTGCTCCATTGTGTCCCAGCAGCCTCTAATCTTTTTTCTTTTTCAGCTCTTTTTACAGAATTCTGTTATAAAATCTGTTCTTGAGGAAAAAAACTTAGTTCTCTTCCTGTCACTGCTACCATCTCCTTCTTGCAAAATAAGTGTTGTAGGTGTAAACTTAAGTAAATAAAGTGCTGTTCTGGGTTTTCAGCAGCTTTACCTAGTATTCAGTGACAGTAACAGGCAGAGAAGTTAATGGGAAACCACTTAATTATTCAGTGAGAGCTTGTGCAGCCATAGTGGAGGATGTTTTATCTCTTGACTTGTCAGAAGAGAGCTGTGGTTTAAAAAAATTGAGTCCTCCAAACCTAGGTTCTTGCCACAAAGACCCAGGATTATGAGTGAAGGGGGACAAAATAATACAATAACCAGATCCTTGTTTGACCTTTACATCCTGCTTCAGAACCTAGGAGTGATAGTTGTCTTTTCCCATGTGGCTGTTACAGTAGTGGCTAAAGCAGGTATGCTTTGAACTGCTGTTACAGAGAAATGTTTGAAACAAATATTTTAACAAATGACTTACACAGGGGTCATTTGGAGTAAGTTATGAAATGGTGTCAAGCCAAGACCAATGGAATCAGAAAATCAAGCTGGTGATTGAAATCAGAGAAATGTGTTCTTCCAGTCTGGGAGCTGGGAGTAATGTAAAGGAAGGCTCAGCTTGTTCTGCTATAGCAACTGGATTTAATCTGCTCCGTGAATCTTGACAGGAGCTATGTAAACATTTTAATGCAAAATTAAAATGAATTATTAAAATACTCAGGCAGAACACTGGGATATGTGTATGCATGATCTAGAAATTAATTAAATCTCAGACAACAAATGAACTCTTAAGTACTAGCAGTAATATTGTTGCCCAGTATGGCCTAACAGAGTAGAAAGGTGGTTGTTCAGCTACTTGAACCCTATTTTCATGTTGCAACATTATTTTTTGCTTTTATGCTTCAGGTTAACTATGTGACTGGTTTTTTTAATAATTCTCTTTTGTTCATTTAAAAACTTCTCTTTTGTCATATTTAGCCACTGTTCTATTTGGATGTTTTGTTTTCTCACCCATTATAGGTTTTTCAAAATGTGAGCATTGCTGACTCTATCTATTCAACCATAGGAAGCTACCAGAATTAGAAATTAACATTTTCAGTGTGCTACTTTGAAAAGCACAGACAAAAGATTAGCATGCAGTGGCTTCCAGTACTGTGGAACGTCACTAGATGGTGCAATTACTGTAAATGTAGGAAGCTGGTATGTGAGTAGCACTTGTTTAGTAAGTGGGACCCGAGTTTTGAGACACAGTTTTTTCCCCATTTTTTGCTGTTTACTTTGTGCATTTATCAATCCTGGGGGCAGCTTAAACTGATCCACATGGCTGTGGAATTTACAACTTTATTTTTCTGTGTATCTGGCAATGCAAGCAAGCAACACTACAGATCTCCATTATTTTGAATTGCTTTTGATTTCTAAATACTTGTAAATAAACCCATTTTTTCCCTGATCTTCTTGTAGAAACTCAAGAAGTCCAGTAACTTTAGAGAACTTTTAAGTTTGTCCATTTTTCTTATTTTCATTTGTTTTAGCATGTGAATACAAAATAAGCAAGTCAGGAAGCAAAATTCAGCTTTTGTGCTGAACGTTCAGTTTGCAGGTTAATGACTTTTCTCCACTTACGCATATTTAATTTTTGCATCTTGAACTTGGATGGAAGTGTGTTGGTTTAGCTTCAACTCAGCATATTTGTCTCATCTGAAGGAGACTTTTAAGCAATTTTCCTTAGCAGGTACTTAAAGCAGGATAGTAGTTAAAGCATGATTCTTAGGTAGAACTTCTGTGTTATACTTTATAAACAAACAAAAGCAACCAAAAAATCCTAGCCTGTAATTAAGAATTTGAAATTTGGTAAGGTTTTCATATTTTAGAATATTTGTGATGCATGACAGAGAAAAAGTTGAGAAAATAGGTTTAATCACAATTCTGGTCTGATCTAAAACATTTTTATTGCATCTGGGAGCTGATCGTTACTAGTTTACACTTGTAAACCCCTTTGGAGTTATCTTTTGTCCAGGAATGGCAGTGGCTTATGAAAAAAGGTTTGTATATTCAGTGTACCCTGAAGAATTTTAAAACTTACTTGTTACTCTAACATACTTTTATTGTTTGCAGGGATGTTTAGAAGAATCACAGCTGCAGCCACCAGACTTTTTACAGGAGATGGATCTGATGGTAGTTTCTATACCCTTGAAAGCTTGAGTGACCTCGTTCAGTCCATGATTACCACACATCCTTCCTTAGTTCTCCTCTGGTGTCAAATCCTGCTGCTTGTCAATTATACCAACTACAACTGGTGGTCAGAAGTTCATCAGACTCCAAAGTAAGATTTAGTTTTGATCCCTAGTAGTAATAGTAGTAGTGTGTCTCAATTATATTTAAATCTACCTTTTTATCTGCTAGGCTTTAACCTTTGGAATAGTACTATTTGGATTTTGAAATAAGTAGTTCTGTACTTACTTTGTGTATGTCTTTCAAACTGAGGATATGTGTCCTGTGCTTATTTGTTCCTTGAAAGAACTACCAGGCAACGTCTCCACTTTTAAGCCAAGAAAGCTTCATCTATGTACTACAATAAAAATTATGGAAATAACAACAAAATAGATTTCATGTTCCTATGGAGACTTCATATTTCACCTTCTAACAAGTAACCAGCCTTGCAGATGATAAACACTGCTGTGTTTATGAAAATGCAATCTATCAGTATAACTGTAACTATAGTTGTATCTTTTCTCAGTGGATCTCTTACTAACTGATATCAAAGCACAGTATCAGCAGCATGCTGATGCATTAGCATCAAGCTCCACAGTAACCTAACCTCACAAAGTTAGTTTTATGAAACTCTGAGAGTTGGTCAAACATTAGTGTTTTCTTTGTCTGAAGTTAATTCATCCCACCTATCAAAATTTCTTGATTCATCCTCTGATGAAGTTAGGAAGGGGGTAAGGAAGATAACCCCACATGTGGGTGGGGTTAACTGCAGGTTAACAACTGACTTGAGACATTTCTGATGCTTGTGCAGTGAATCTTAGGGAAGACTAATCTTGCTCCACAGTGTAAGTGTATCAGTACTTGCTAAAATGTGAGATTCTTGCCTCAGTTCAGATCCATTATGTAAAAAAAATACTATTCTCACTTGAGGAAACATGAAATTTCCCAGAGTATGAGCAAAATAAAACAACTAAGATAAGGTGGTATTTGCTGTCTGTTGCAGTTATCTTTTTTGATTTACCAGCATCACTTCTATTTTTTTTTTTTTCTAAGTTGGGTATAATTTTTGATCTGACACTAGACTTAAGTACCCGATTGTACTGGTTTGACCTCAGAAGGAAGTACAGAATTAGGTTTTGTTACCCTACTAGACATGCAATACCCTGTAGTCTGGGTTGGTGTGGGTTTTTTTTGGTTTTTTTTGTTTGTTTGTTTGGGTTGGTTTGGTTTGGTTGGTTTTTTTTTTTTTCCCAAATAAAGTGTTTAGTTCTTCGTACTGTCCAAGGAAGTAATTACTATGGAACAAAAAAGTGTTACCAAAATTGTTACAAAGTGAAGAGCTGATGAAAAGCAAAGCGTATACCTCAAAGCACTGTTTTAATTAGGTTTCTAGGAAAATAAATACTGTGTAAGGACATTGGTAGGATATCCTAAGCAATTCCTTTGTTAAATGTTTCAGTAGCCTTGGTAGTATGATATAATAAAATGGTTACAAACTATGATGTGCTTCTTGCAGGAGACACAGTCTTTCTACAACGAAATTGCTTAGCCCTCAGATATCTGGAGACAGTGATGAGTCAAATTCAGAATCTAAACGAGGAATGTGCAATCGAGAGATAGTGAGAAGAGGAGCACTCATTCTTTTTTGTGACTATGTTGTAAGTTTTGAACTGTGAATTTTATAACTGTAATTTAGGGTTATTTTAATGTGCATTAACTGATTCTGGTTCACAAGTGAAAAATGGAGACTTCCGAAACAGGTAATTTTATTTTCAGCTGTTGTCTCTGTAAGCTTACATTTGGCATTTTTTTCCCATTCTGAACTCAGAATGATCTTGGTTTATAAAGGATACCTAGCAGATAACAGAATTATCTGCTGGGTGTCACATCCCTTACTTGTGATGTGCTAGGAGCACACTAAGTAGTATTGCTGTGGCCTCTTGCTGCACAGCTGTTAGAATTTTAGTTCATGGGGAATTTCAGAAGTTAATTTTATGGTAATATCTAGTATTGCACTTTGGTTTGCATTGCAGAGCAGTTTTGGGGTAAGCAGAATGCATTCTTTTCATATTTCAACTGAAAGTGTTGGGTTTTTTTAAGAAGCCCTTTATGGGCTAGTGGGCATTCAGTCACCAGAGTCAGATTAGAGAAAGTCCAAGGTCTCCCCCAAAACCTTTTTAGTGGGAAGTATCATCCTTTCAGCATCACCTGGTTAGCTCTACAGATCTTTTCATGTTGCATCACACTGCTTGTTGATATACACGTAGTCTCTGTAGTTTTAAAATTAATAATTGACTGATCTCTTTGGATTGGCTTTCCAGAAATTAGTCAGCTTCTGTTTAAGGCCAGTAATAATAAGAAATAATTAAAAAGAAGCCTAAATGAAAATTGTATTTTAGAAGAAGACTCTGTCCATGCTTATTTCAAAGAGCATTTCTTTGAGTTTACCTTCTGAATTTACCTGTTTCTAACCTGGATTTTTAGTGTGTTAAAAAAATATTGTAAATACCTTAATTTGCAACAAAATCAAAATAATTTGGGAAATCTGTCGTGTAAATGTAATGTCATAAAATGTATGTTTTAATACCACAATCATTATTTTAAATAGCTACCATGTTTATATATGAAGACCTTCATGTTGTGCCAGATAAAGTTTTTAGCTATTAAATTCTTCACATGAGTATTACTGGAATGAGATTGTAATTTTTTCCCCTTCAGTGTCAAAACCTACATGATTCAGAACACTTGACCTGGCTTATTGTGAATCATGTTCAGGACTTAATTAATCTGTCCCATGAGCCTCCAGTACAAGACTTTATTAGTGCTGTTCACAGGAATTCAGCAGCCAGTGGTCTCTTCATCCAGGCCATTCAATCTCGCTGTGAGAATCTTGCAGCCGTAAGTGTAACTTTCTGACTTTTTGTGAAGAACAGTCACTTATATTTCAGCATAAGTTTAATTGATAAATATGTAAATCCTGATATTTCTGGGTCATTTATTAACTTTTATTTTTAAAGTCGCTTCTTTAAAAATGAAAATAACCTTCTGTTAGTAACTTCAATATCAGATATATTCCAGTCCATCAGATCAATTAAATCAGGTAGAGTTGGTTGAGCTGCTTTTCTTCTTTCCTAGAACCCCTGCATAATAAATATCTGAAGGGTAAATTAAAGCTGTAACTTTTTGCTTTTATTTTGGTACATTGGTAGCATAAATAACAGAAGTACTCATTATAGCATTAGGAATATCAGTATGTCAGTCTATCTTCATTGGCCCTAACAGCATGAAAATAATTTGCAAGCTTATGCCTTCCCCAGTGGTCTGCCCCACAAGTTGTAGCCTCTTGATGAGGGAAATACTACTTCATAAATTCTGTGTGCAATTCCTGTTTATTTTAGTTTTCAAATTAAAAGGAGCGGATGATGTTTTATAGATGTGAAAGGTTGTATGCATCAGTCTTACTCTTGGGAACTCACTAGTTGGGAAATGCTGTTTCCTGGGCTTCCTCTAGAGCTGATGGGGGGCTGCTCAACCCTGAGTAGCCTGGTAACATTTGCTGTCTTTTCCCATTGTGTCTGTGCACATCTAGTGCAACTACATTAGTGCTTTAGGGATGTGTGTAAAATACTTTTAACATTAGGGGAGAGGAATCTGGATGTTAGTGTCTACCATTTAGGGTAGAATGACTCTAAATGTGTTTGAATGGAAGATGTAGTAATTCTGTGAAATATTTGGTGATTATCAGAAAGCTCAGTAAAATTAAAATAGTTAATCCTTACAGCCTGCTCTTAAATGAGATTGGTTCCACAAGTCAAACTAGTTTGTGTTTCTCTCTTTAGATTATTGGTGCTGAATTAGTGCTCATACATAAAGAAAGAAATTTTGTTTGCACTCCCTTTTAATACTGAGTAGCCATTACTTTTTCTATGATTAAACATGTGCTCAAAATGCTTATCCCTTATGTTTATCTGGATTTCTGTATTCTTGCCTGTGTCCATGTTCCTGCCTTCTTCCAGCAAACATGCAATCTTCTCAGTTTTCAAAGCTTTCTACAACTCCACCTGTGACTCCAGCTTTTTTCCCTAGAAGTTTTTCTCCCTACTCTTTGCTTACTCTTTATAAGAATAAGCTTTTACCATTAAATTAGTGCTCGTAATGATTAAATGAGCCAGGATCTCAGACCTGTTCCTGTATAGATGGTAATATTGATCAGATAGTTGTCTGCTATAGTTTTTTCTAAATGGCTTTAAGATCTTTGTATTCTAATTGACTGTGCTTTTTTTGGCCTGTTGTTTGTTTCAACATTTAGCCCACGACCCTGAAGAAGACTTTACAGTGCTTAGAGGGAATACATCTCAGCCAGTCTGGGGCTGTCTTAACATTATATGTTGATAAGCTGCTCTGTACTCCCTTCCGCGTGCTCGCTCGCATGGTTGACACGCTGGCTTGCCGGCGAGTGGAAATGCTTTTGGCTGCAACTTTACAGGTAAAAAGAAATATATTCATTTGTAAAGAAAGATTGGGTAGTGCTAGTCTAATGAAAACAGATTGGATATGTTGATGGTGCTGGATAAAGCTATCAAGTGTAACTTTAATGAAAAGATCTATGTATGGTTTAGTAGAGCCAGGTATATAATCTTGTTTTCTTGATTTCTTTCACTGCAGTCATCACTTTTATTAATTTTCTGAAAACTGTTGGTTTTCTCACGGAAATTAAGCATTACTTCTCAGTTGCCACAATGTAATCAAGTGTAATTTTGGTTTAAAGTACACCAAAATGTGATATATTTAAGTTATTTCATTAGAATTATTTTTTTTTTACTTAATATAGAGAATTTTCCCAATCTGTTCAAAATACTTCTGGGTATTTTACTCATGTTTGTCCTGTAAAATTCTTCTGACTCTTCCATATAGAACAGTATCACTCAGTTGCCTGTTGAAGAATTGGATAGAATTCAGGAATACCTTCAAAACAGTGGATTAGCAACAAGGTAAATAATATGAATACATGTTAAAATCCCAGACTGAGCTCTCGTACTAGTTTTATTAACTTGTTTTCCTATGTTTGAATTTTTTTCTGAAGATGAGATAGTGGGTCCTTTTTGGAGGTGAAACACAGAAGTCAAGCCTCTATCATGAGGTGCAGGCATATTCTTGTACAAGGACAGTTGTGGTGGATGAATTGAATTTGCAGTATACTTAAGAATTATAGCAAGCTAAAGGCTTAAAGGCATCAAATTTTCTCTCACACATCCCACTCAGTATTTAAATTCTGTGAGCAGCTACAAATTAATTAATTGAGAAAATTCCATTACAGAAAAAACCCCTTATTTTCCTCAAAATTTTGCAGAATTTTGTGAGTCCAAGCTGGATGAGCTGTTTTATTTATTAGTTTGTTGGGGTTTTTTCCAGACAGCTATGTTGAATTTAACTGTTTAGTTTCCTAGCTGTTTAAAATAAACTGATATTATAAAGATGAGAAAATTACTAAATTTTTGAAGTTAGTATCAATTGACTGAAATAAGGAAGAAGTAGGAGGGAAAGAATGTTAATGCCCAAGACTGCTATGGATTGATTGTAATGTCCTGTTACGTTTGAATTTTTTAAA
This sequence comes from Florisuga fusca, assembly GCA_038090715.1. Lineage (NCBI taxonomy): Eukaryota > Metazoa > Chordata > Aves > Apodiformes > Trochilidae > Florisuga > Florisuga fusca. The sequence goes on from JAAWXA010000013.1 coordinate 22,060,516, forward strand.
AACTCACTCCAAGATCTCCAAATGTTATACAAGTTATTGCAGTAATGGAATAAAGAAACCTCAAACCAAGCAATCAGCCAAAACTAAAAGCCCAAACAAAAAAACCACACTAAACCCCTGACACTGACATAAATCCACAAGCTAGAATATTCTTAATATACTTAAAATAAAAATGAAATATGTTCAGTCTTAGTAGATTCTTTGTTGTGTCTTTTAGAACGTATTTGTATGCAATCAAATCATCACACCAACTTTTATTCCTTTTACTCATTAAAAAGCTTTATTCCATAAGGAAAACTTAACAGCTTACATTTTATGCATACACATAGACAAATTAAATTTAGATTTTTATCAGTGGTGATGCTGAGTTCATTTGTTTTGGCTGCTTATAGCTGGTGAAATCTGTAGTTTCCATCATCTGATTGCATATATTCAGCAAAGTGCTTAAGATCCTGCTCCTTCTCGTTCCCAGGATTAGAATTGGCTCACTTAATGTTTTTCTGTTTTAAAAATATTTATAGAACTGAGTTAAGTTAGCTCTCCTGATGTGTTGTTCTGTTTTCAGACACCAGAGACTTTACTCGCTCTTGGATAGGTTTCGTCTTATGGTAGCACCAGACACAACTAGTCCTTCACCTCTGGTTACCTCACACCCACTAGATGGAGAAGACCATCCAGCTTTAGAAAATGTGATTCTGGACAAAGTAAGATTATGTTTAGAAAGAGTCACTAAAAGTGCCTTGGCTCTAAGTAAGCTTTTGCTCATTACGAAGTATCTAAATGGAACTTAATTTCACCATGCAATTCATGTTCTCAGCATTGTCAGTGAATCTCAAATATAGATCAGGGAATGGGTTCATGTTTTTTGGCAAACTAAATGTTGAACCTAGGATGGATAATTAGCTTGTGCATACATATTTGTTATGTTGACAGTGCTGGAAAAAACTATTAAGTTTTGTTTCTTTTCATAACTTCAGTGGAAAGTGGAGGTGGAAATACCTGCAGGATTCAGTAGGGACAGGTATATAATCTTGTTTTCTTGATGTGTTCATTGCAGTTGATTGCAGGTTTGTAATTTTCTGGAAACTCTTGGTTGTCTCATGGAAATTAAGCATTACTTCTTAGTTGCCACTTCTGAGATTTAAGTTACTTTCAGAGGGCAAACATGAACTCCTTTTCTGTTATTCATGTATTTAGGTGTGTTTATTTCAAAGTGAGGTGGGAAGATAAGAGCAAGCCTTTTGGGGACTGTGTCTTTCTTTCTAGCTTGTCCCATGGCACAGATGATTTCTTCTTTTTGTTCCTGTGTGTTCTACAGTGATACACAGTAATGTGAAAATTGTGTAAATGAGATGGCCAAAATTGTTTGATGAGCTGACATTTTGGAAGAGACTGATAAGTAGATGAGGAACCTCTTGACTTTGACAGATTGAGAGCTATCTGGACAGCAGGAAGAAATGCTGTTTATGGCCAGAAACCATTTGCCCATGGCTTTTTGTCTTCAAATTAACCATAAAATATCGTTTTTTCATAACTGTAAATCCTGCAGAAAGGATTTTATGTATTTGTTTTTGTATGCTTCATCCATGCTGGCATAGTTCATAGGGTCGAGTTGGAAGGGACACATAAGGATCATTGAGTCCAACTCCCTGCTCCTTGTTAGGACTACCTAAAACTAAACCATATGCCTAAGAGCATTGTCACATTCTAATTAGTATCAGCAAATTCAGGATGTCTGGTTACAAGAAGGGAAACAGAGAAAAGGGATAAATCTTTGTACTCCTTAGTTAAATTAGTTATATTGTAAACTAATTCCTGTCGGCTCACCACTAGTAATTTAAGGAGTTGCAGTGATGTTTGGTCTTAATTTATTTTGGTGAATGTTAAGACAGATGTTATCTTCATCTGCTGATTTATTTGAATCTGAACACTTCTTATGTGGTTATAGTATTGAAGTTTTTTGCTGTTCATGTTATGTTTGTGAGACTACATAGTATTTCAGGTTTTTTCCTAGATATTCCCCTCAGCTTTGGGATCCTATTGCATACATCTGTGCCTAAATGTTAAGCTTCTTTTTTCTTCATTTCCTGTCCAGACTGTACTGAAACAGGCACCTTGCCCCTGAATGTTTCAAGATGGACCATTCATCAGTTATATGTTTAGCCTTGCTTTTTAATTTGAGGTTTTAATTTTTACATTAATGTGGCCTAATGGTCATTTATGCAGTTCAGTGTCAATTAGCAATTCTTCCCCACACCCCATGAACTGTATTATTTTCTGAAAACCAATATGTAATAACCTTTTTTTGACATTATTAAAGGACTGGTATGTGTCTCTAGTGAGGTCGCAGTGTTGCATCAAGTCTGACTCGGCACTACTAGAAGGTGCAGAGCTGGTAAATAGGATTCCTCAGCCTGACCTGAACTCCTTCATGACCAGCAAGGTAACTTTGTCACATGGAACAGTCTTTTGAAAGAGGATTTAATAAATTATTTCTAAGGTTTTGTTGGTGGCATTGATAGATGAGTCTTAAATATAAACACTTGAAATTTATGTAATAACAGTAGGTCACTTCTCCAATTTAACCTCATTTGGAAACTAAAATGGTAAACAATTTCCTTGCTGTGTCTACTGATGCTGCTGACAGTAGCTTTCTGACCTTACAGGTTGGTTGTATAGAGTGGAAGTGAAGGTTAGTTTATGTATTGCAGTCACAAAAATCCTGTTTTACTCTTTTACATCATCTTCTCATTTTGTCATACAGTCTTCTAAAATTCCAGATGTTTTTGTCATCTTTTGAATATCTGTGATAGATTACTTGTAATTTACCACTAAAAGGCCACAGATACATAAGTACAATTTGTCCTTTATGCCAGGTTTACTACATACTTTGTTTTCTAAGAACACTATTCTGTTCAAATTCTGTGCATTACGTTAATAATAGAGGGAAACTGTTTTTAAAGGGATTTTTGTTTTACTCGTTTGAAACCTTATTGTTTTGAAGATTCATTGTGTATAGGCCATCCTTAATTTTTACTCATGTACTGTTCTGAAAATTTGGAATAAGCGTATTGATTTTTCTTCCCAGAACCTTAGTGCTTGGAATTTAAATGTGGAACAAATATGATCTTAAATATGGTATTGTAACACCATAGTAGAGCAGAGGTCATAATAACAAGCTAGTTTATTTATTAACTGCTAATTTCCCACTATATTAATATGTCAGAATGGTACTCTCACATACAGATAGATCTTCTCTTTAAAAGCAATTACTTTTTATTTACTGTTTGATTGCAGGAGTTCAACCTAAGCTTGTTAGCACCTTGTTTAAGCCTTGGCATGAATGAGCTATCAAGAGACCAAAGGAGCAGCTTCTTTGAAACAGCTCGGAGGGTAACTTTGGATCATGTGTCTGCCACTGTAGAAAACCTTCCTGCCAACCACCAAGTTCTTCAACCACTATTGCCAACTGAGCCATCAGCCTACTGGAAAAAACTAAGCGATATCTTTGGTAATAGAAATAATGGTCTTTTAAAATTTATTCTCTCCTTTGCAAAGGTGCTTTTTGGGTATCTTGTGAATACATGAACCATTTAAAAAAAAAATCAGGATACCTAGCATAAAAGTGCTTATGAAATAATTACATTTATTGAGGGGAAAAAATTCAAACCTCTAGATTTAATCCAATCTTATTTTGTAGGAGATGAGGTGCTGTATCAGTCTATGATGACACTGTGTCGTGCACTGGCTCAGTATTTGTTGTTACTCTCAAAACTACCATCTGGTCTTCGTGTTCCTTCTGACAAAGAAGATGATATCCTGAAATTCATAGTTATGTCTGTAGAGGTAAGAAATTGTATCATAATTAAAGATGGGATGGAATGTTGGGAGAGGGAAAAATTTTTACTTAAACTGATTGCCATTTAGTAACTTTTGATCAATTTTCTTATCTGTTTGAATTTCCTCAGTCATTATTTTATTTGATCTGTGCTACTAAATCATATGGTCTTCTGGGACAAGGGCAGCTTCTTACAAGGAGAGGTTGATTGAATGTTGGAATGATCTTGGCATTTGGGAGAAGGGCACTGTGCTGATTTGTGAGACTGGATAGACAGCACATAATGTTCCTAATTTCCTTGTACAAAATAAATTTTGTTCTCTCAGGAAAAAAATCAATACACCTTGACAATAAAACTTTTAAGTATTGCCACGTACAAAAAAACCCCAAAACTCTTTTGGTTATAAGTTCTTCTGTTGTGGGAATCTGTTGTTAATAGGAAGTTTTTATTTTTGCACAGGCACTCTCATGGCGTTTGATGCATGACCAGATTCCATTAAGTATAGATCTTGAAGCTGCTCTGGATTGTTGTTGTCTGACATTACAGCATCCTAGTCTTTGGAATTTGTTGGCTTCTGCAGTTAATGTGACATATGCGTGCTCCCTAATTAATTGCATTAGATTTATCATAGAAGCAGGTGAGTCCAATTTGAACAGCTATGAGAAAATTTTCTCTAATAAATAGTCATCACTGATCAAATGCTAAGTGTCTGGAATATTTCCTCTGAGTAATTTTTAATTATTTATCTGACAAATCTATTTTTACTATATTAATTTCTCATTTAAAATTTTATTAACTTTTGAACATGACAGGTGCTTTGGATATGTAAATATTTGAGTGCTACATGGTTTTGAGGAGAAAAATGGAATATTTGATGTGTAATGGCTGTATCTTTAAAATATTTTTGTCTAATTCAGTTGCAGTTGAACCTGGCAATCAACTTCTTAGTCCTGAAAGAAAGAAGAATACTTCAAAAGGCTTAAGTGAGGGTGAAGTTGATTCACACACACAGAGTAAGTAAATGATGAATTTCACATTTGCCTTAAACATTCACTGGAGAAATATTTGTAGGTACTGCTTCCATTACTTTTATTTTTTTAACAACAAAAGTTCATCTGAGACTTAATTTGTATTTGAGAAATACAAATTTGTTACAAATAGGTTGGCATGATTTTAACAAATGTAGTTGTTTTTATCTTGAAAAGTTAATCATTAGAGCTGATTTTTCTTTTGGGGGATTCCAGTTAGTTCTGCTGCATGCTGCAGACTGAACTTAAATTTTAAGTGTTGTGAGATTTTTAAATTTCATGTGAGAGTGATAGAATTGCTAATATTTCTTCTGAAGAATGTCAGAGTCATCTGCCTGGCTTCAGTATAGGAGCAGTGTGTTGAAGCCAAGGCCAAGTGTAGTCTGAGAGTGTGGACAGCATTGTTTTCCATATCTAGTTGTGCTGGTACAGTAAGATACCACTTGTAGCTACAGAAATTATCTTCTTGTCAGATTTACATAGAGCCAGCTATGAGACTGGCTCTTTTACTTTTAAAACAGTTTTACTTTTAAAACAGGTGAGTTTGGTCACTTCAGATTCTAACAAATGCTCTGTTCAGTGTAGCTTGGTCTTGCTGGGCTTAGCATGTGAGCTGCTCTGACCTCAGGTACTCCAGCACTGACACTGGCAAATAGTGCAAGCAGTGGCAGGCAGGGGGGTAGTAGTGTTCTTCAACTGGCTGAAATACTGTAGAATACTTATGTCCTTGTAGGCTTTTTTTCTTTTTAGTTGGCATACTCTTTTGTTAAGCTTTTTTGTTTTCCTGTATCTTTTAAAAATAGCACGTTTTTTGAATAGATTCATAAAACTCAATTTCTTTTTCTCCCAATGAAGAAACTAAACACATTACTGCAGCTTGTGAATTGGTAGCTGAGATGGTGGAAAGCTTACAGACTGTCTTGGCACTGGGACACAAAAGAAACAGCAGTATTCCAGCATTTCTTACTCCTGTCCTCAAGAACATCATCATCAGTTTAGCAAGGCTGCCTCTAGTGAACAGCTACACAAGAGTACCTCCCTTGGTATGTTCATTATACTTTGCTTTCAGGACTTTAAAGGCTATTGAACAGCTTTTTGAAGAACAAATATGGTGCTGCATGTTAAGTTTTGTATCAATAGGACTTGAACCTTTAGCTAGTTTGGTCAGCCATGTTTTCTTATTAAACACTTGAGTAGCAAAGCATTGTAAAGTTATCAAACAAGAGTTTGCTTTGGAATCACAGATTTCATTAGAAAGGAGTGTAGTTGCTCCTTACATACTGAGGTGAAAGAATGTCCAGGTGTTAGATAAAGAAAGGAAAAGCAAGTGGTGTCTTAGGTGCTTTGTTAGGGCTAGTATTTCCTCCTGCACAGTGGGACTGTGTACCCAGGAAAGAGTGCAAAACCCACATAGCTACTTTTTCTGTGACGCCTGAATTGACAGATTTGTTTTTTGTTTGGCTAAGTACTAGAATGATGCAATGCTGCTGAGGTGTCCAAAGCAGTGTCTGAACTAACTCAGGTATTTATATGTGGTACCATACTGTGATATGCCACGGAAGTATTTTTTGATTGTGTGTTAACTCTTTCCTAACTCATCTTGGATCCTTTGGACAGGGTGTTTCAGCCATTTCTTTTTTGGCCACTTCCACATGATTATAATGACATCCCATGATTTCTTCTATGTATTGTCAGTACTGTGAAATGATTTAGTTTTGATAACCTTCCAAACCATTATACCATTGATTAGACTAAGGTGAAATGGCACTCAAGGTTTGTATTTGAACATAAGATTTGATTAGAACTATAGAAGGAATAACTCATAAAAGCTGGTACTTCAACTATTATACGTGCTTAGGCTACACAGTCATAAAGATTGATTATTTTGATGCTCACGCTGTGCAACCTGGGAAAAAAATGTAAGCATTGTATTACTTTAGGAATGAGAAAGAGAAATCAAGAGAGTAGGAGAAGAAAAGTTAAGAGAGTTAAGATAGGTAACAGAAAATCACTGATCCTGGATCCAACGTTGGGCCAGCCAACAGGGGATGGTTGGTGTCAATGAAACTCCTGAAGCCCACCACTGCAGCCCCTCATTTTATGTGCCTGTTTTTCTTGGTAAGCATGGTTGAGACGTATGAGACTGAACAATTGGAGTAGACCTCCACCCACTGTGCTCCTCAATCCTTATTTCTATCATTGGCTCCATATGTAGGCCATTTCCATAGGTGCCAGGCAGTTCTTTGGCAGTCCTTTTGTTTTGTTGGAGGGCTTACAATGGCATTTCCACACCACTTCCCAGAATATACTTCCTGAGGACTGGTCCCTCTCATTTCCTTATGTATTCAAGGGCCTTTCTCTGATCTGTTTCTCAGTAATCTGTTTTTGAGAGGATGCCAAAAGATAATAGTTTTTTTGATGGGGATTATTTTGCCCAGTCTTGTGTATATCTTCATGCTTTTTCAGCCATCAATAGTTGTCCTGGTTTGGGCCAGGATAAAAGTGATTTTCTGGTTTGTACTTTTGCTTTCAGCAATATGCAATATTTTCCCTTACTTACCTTTCAGCATCATTTCTGTACAATCCAGGAGTCATCTGGCACTTAAATTCTAAACTGAAGTATATTACAGGACTTCCTTGCTTTTGTCCAAACTTGGACAGTATAGCTGAGTAATGTATTCATAGGGAGAAATAGGCAAGAATACCCTCCAAAAATAGAAGCATAGGGTAAAATGTGTAGATATTTAATCTTTCTCTAAGTTTTTTGTTTTTGAGGAATTTTATTTGCTGAGGTCTCATTGCTTTTCCGTGGTGCATATGTATTTATGGCTGTCCTGTTAATGCTGTTTCTGTTTTGTCTAAGTAGTCTTTCTTTATATTTCTTGAGGTCTGGAAATTGGGCTGGTCACCAAAGCCTGCAGGTGACTTTGGCACAGTTTTTCCTGAAATCCCAGTAGAATTTCTTCAAGAAAAAGAAATCTTTAAGGAGTTCATCTATCGCATTAATACGCTTGGTATGTACAAAATTATAAATTTATATAGTTGACTGTTATTGGGCATTTGCCTGTGTTGTAAAGTTACTGGTTAACTAAATCTGATACCACTTGTTTACTTTTAATTGCTTATGTAGAAGGGAGATATCTCAGAGCAGCTTAGTGATTGTGTTGCAGTAATTCTTATGTTTTGCTCAGTGCAGAGAAAAAAATATAGAAATCAAGGCAAAAACTATTCCAACTCAGGTAGGTGATTTCAGTGTGCTCTACAGATTGGTGACGTGTTTTCAGACAGTATGTTTCAGAATGATTACTTCCTCCCCACCTTTTTATTTTTTAGTAATGCACACTACATGTATGGAAATCAGTGTAACACAGTATTTTAAACGAGATGCTGTCACTTTTAAAGCTTCTGGATATGTTGTGTTTTACTGAAGGAGGGCAGTGGAGCTTAAGAGTTTGTCTGTCAACAGAATGATGCTGTGAAGAGTAATGCTGTTTTCTGTATGCCTACAGAAGTTCGTTAGGGTTTTTTTGTTTTCTTGGGGTTTTTTTCCCCCCTCTGTAGAGGTTGGTGTTTGAACGACTTGTGATATGGCACTGGTTTCTGTTTGAGCACATTTTAATTTTTGATTCTTGAGATTTCATTAGTATAAAATGCAAGGTATTACTCAGGAACCCTCTCCAGTCTTTTATAGGCAAAAATCTGTTTGGAAAAACTTTGAGAAGTGCTTTAATTTTAATGACCATTTTCTAGGCAATTGAATAATTTTGCTTTTAGGGCATGACGATTTCTGGGATCATTATGGCATTCTTCATGGCTTTCTTCCCTATGAGAATTGGATGATTTTCTGTGATGTGAAAACCTGATATCTCAGTGCTTTGGAAGCTGGATAATAAAAGTATTCATTTTTATATAGGAAAGAACCCAAACAGGAGCATTTAGATAATAATGTTCTGAACCCTTCTAAATAGTTTATTTTTTAAAAAATATAACACTTAAATTTAAGATGCAATGATTTTTAAAATTGCTGAATCAAATAGGAAGTTCATAAAATTAAATCTGTGGAAACAGTGTGCCATTTCTTAATACTATTCCTGCATAAGTTTGTGTTAAGACATAAGTGGCTGTCTCCTATTTCCATAGGATGGATCAGCCGTACTCAGTTTGAAGAGACTTGGGCTACTTTGCTTGGTGTGCTTGTAAGTCAACCTATTGTAATGGACCAAGAGGAGAACCAACAAGAGGTAATGTCATTCACTGATAATTTTTTTCAACTAAATTTTAGTTGAACTAAGGAAAATATTTGTATTAATAAACCTGTAAAGCATGGATATTTTGGCCAAGCTTCTGCAAGCATGTAAATAGTATGGAAAAATTTTAGTGAAGCTTTTTCAACTTTATATTGGTGTGTCACTCAATTTGTACACAGTTCAAAGTTTCCTTGATTAGATGTTTGGCTTTAGGCACGATAGGAACTCCAAAAACTTCGAAAGAAATGGTGTGTGAGAGAACTGTGCCTTCAGGAAATACACTAGTTAACTGTAACTGTTATGTATTGCTGCAAATATCTGTACTAATAATCAAACTCTGAGGGGAGTTTCTTTGGTAAGATATTTTGGTAAAATATTTCTACTAGGGAAAAATGCCAGTGTCTCAAGTATGAATATCAGGCTGAATCTAAACAAAATATTATAAGGAAGTTTTGTTGCAGTTTTCTCACACTTTTACAGTGGTGCTAAGTAGCAAATGTGTAGCATCTTGTTTTAGAAGAAACATTGAATGTATCTGGATAGTGATGCTCAGAAAAATGCTGCTAAAAATTCATGATAAGCTTGAGTTTTATTCCTGAACAGGCAGTTACTAAAAACAGTTAACATGGATCCTCCTCTGAAAAGTTTCCAACTCAGAATTGGTCTTATTTGATGCTTTGTTTCTATAGGTAATGATGGGTAGATGCAAACAAAGAAACTGAATGCTCTGAAATTAACGTCTAGGGGGTTTTTAATGCTGTTGGGATAAGAGAGGATGCATGCAGAATGGCTGATGAGGTGGAAGGATGTGTTGCTGCTACAGGCACAGTACCTTCTGTGCATTGTGAGTGAGATTTCTGGATGGGAGGAAGTTTGGGTGTCAGGATGATAATGTAGAGTGGAAGGTGACAAACTGATACTCAGGGCTTTCAGGATTTTAATTTTTTTTTTACAAATCAAATTACAGTAAGTTCATTTTACAGGAAGATACAGAGAGGACCCAAATTAATGTTCTTGCAGTACAAGCCATAACTTCCTTGGTGCTGAGTGCAATGACAATACCTGTTGCAGGCAATCCAGCTGTTAGCTGTTTGGAACAGCAGCCCCGCAACAAAGCTTTAAAAGCTCTGGACACAAGGTACATTTTTACTAGCTCTGAAATGCATAAAAGTTACACTTGTCATTACTACGTAATTGCAATTGCTTAATCTAGCTTTAGCAAAAATGTGTAGATTGTATTTTTGCAGCAAGAGTGTATAGAGGTGGATCTGTTTACATAGAAGTTACATGGACACACCATCATGAACCAGCTATGCTATAAGACAATATATGAAAAACACAATGTTTTATTACAATTTGGTAAACAGTGTGCAGAACATATTTCTCAGCATTCCTTAATTTTACTCTTCCAGATAATGAAAATAGGCATAGGCATTGCAGAGTAAGCTAATCAGTCTTGAATAAAAATTTTGAAGGAAAATTTGGTTAATTAAATCTGCTTAATTTGGTTTTTGGGATTGCAGGTTTGGAAGGAAGTTAAGTGTTATCAGGGGAATTGTTGAACGAGAAATCCAAGCAATGGTGTCTAAGAGAGATAATATAGCTACTCATCACTTGTACCAAGCCTGGGACCCTGTTCCATCACTTTCTCCTGCTACTACAGGTAAGTTCTTGGGGGGGTGAAAGAGAAAAGTGAATTACATTTAAAAACTAGAAAATACACTCTTGGAAATTTATTTGAAATCCAGTTTTTTTGAAAGCCATTTTCATATCTACTTTGATATTCATGTTTTAAAAAATTGTCGTCTTTTTTTGCTATAGGTGCTCTTATCAGCCATGAAAAGCTCTTACTGCAGATCAATACTGAACGAGAAATAGGAGATATGGATTATAAACTGGGACAGGTTTGTTAAAAGCTGAACTTTAAACTTGACTTTTATTACCTTTCTTTCAGTTTGCAACAATTCAGTTAAGAGGTATTTCTTAACAGCAAATGTAAACTAAAAGCTCTGAGTGGTGCACATCATAACTTGGTGACTCTCTCAGCCAAGGCATCTCACCTCTCATAGAAGTTTTTGCTTGTGTGTGTGAGGTCTACTTGTGAGCCAGGTATTGACTTGTCCTTTTTAGCCCTGAATGTTAAAGAGCCCTTGCAGTGTTATTTTCTACTTTACTACTGGATTTTAATTTGCCATTGCATGCCTGCAGTAGTCCTTAGGAAATGAAAAATCACTGGACATAAAATAAGCAATGGTGTTTTATTTCAGGTAAAACCAGTGTAGGGACATAAATTTCACTTTAGTGAAATGAGTTGTGTTAGTTGGAAAATTAGCACTACATTCAATTAAGTAAAAAATAGTCCTGATTCAGTTATCTCCTTGAAAAATTCTCCTTGAAAAATCAATCTTTACACAAAGTTATATGTAAGTTTTATATGTAATATTTGTTTCACTATTTGAATGGTATGTATTAGTGAAAAAATCTTAAAAACTAAACTCAGGTGACATTACTTTTTCTAAAACTTTTGCATAGGGAAGACTAAACAATCACTTTTCTGTCTTTAGGAGTCCATATATTCTCTTGAAATTCTGAATTACTTGGAAGTTCAGTATGTGCAGGTTTACAGAGCCAATGTGCTATTTACAAACACTGTAACTCTTTAACAAAACTAGGCATTAGATATCTTGCTTGAGGAAAAAAATAATAAGCATATATATTTTTGCTTAACATCAGAGAATTCTACTTAAGGGTGAATTTTTGTCTAAGAAGGAAGTCTTGAGCTATGTAAGACAAGTAACTTAGAGAAAAATGATATCTGTGTTGAAATACAGGAAGTGCTGATTTTGTTTTGGAATCTTAAGAGCAGTTATGAAATGCTAGCAGCTGGTCTTACTGTTCTGAAACTTTAAAATTGTAAAGCAAACTTAAAGAAGAACTGAAGTTTTCTTCTTTGTATATATGTGTATATGTAGAATAAGTCAAAGTCATGTCTAATTTCAAAAGAAAGGCATATTGCAGTCAGGTATACTGAGTTATGGTTTGAGAAGAGTTAGGAATGGCTTTTCTATTGAATTTAGTTGTCACAGTTCTTTCTGAATTATTTTCCTGCTCAATAAGACCTGTAAATATTTATACTTTGTTTCAGATTTTAAGTCTGATATGTTGACTTTGAGACCTTTCAGCATCACCTGTATTGCTGTACTAAGCACATGGTGCTGCTGATTTTGCTATGACATACTTTAAAATCAGTTAAACTAAAACGTTGAAAAAGATTTTTAAAAACCAAAACATTTGAGTGATGTGCAGTTTGTATAAATGTGATTTGAGGCTGTGTGTTTGCTGCCTGTCATTTAAATGAAAAATGTATCAGACTACTAAATTTTTTCATTTTTTCATGACTACAAGGGTGTTAAATGTTCTTCTTTTCTATTTGGTTTTCTTTTTTTTTTTTTATTTGTCATGTTGCAAGGTCTCTATACACTCCATATGGTTAGGAAATAATATCACTCCACTGAGAGAAGAAGAGTGGGGTGAGGATGAAGAAGATGAGAATGACATACCTGTTCCTTCCTCACCACCAACCTCTCCTATTAACACCAGGTGTCTTATTTTTTCTTGTCTCTCCTTTGGTTTATCAATAAGCTTTTATCTCTTCATGCCAAGTTCAATAATCTGGCTTTATAAATTGGATGCTGGTAAAGAACTATTTCAAGTCAAATATTTTAGCAAGGCTTAAGAAGAGCCATTTCAACACTTGCTTATTGTGCCTTGCAGGAAACACCGGGCTGGTGTAGACATACATTCTTGTTCTCAGTTCTTGCTTGAACTGTATAGTCAGTGGATATTACCATCAAACCCTAGCAAGAGAACACCAGTCATCTTGATAAGTGAAGTGGTGCGATCGGTAAGTCAGAGTCATTATTCAGAGTGATAATTGAGTGTGTGGTAGCAACTGTTCAGAGCTAAGCAACATCTGTAATGCTGCTTTTAATATATGGCAACACTGATGAGTCTTGCCAGTGCTGCAATATGGGCAATGTAGAAATATGTTATAATACTTTAAACTGTATAAGCATCTAGATTGCATATTCTGCTACCACATTACAAACGCTTTATTGTCACTTAATGCTAGGAGTTATTTTACTTGACTACTTGCTGAAAGTAAATGTCAGGATTTTGCTTATCCTATCTCTTTGTAAAAAAATGAAGATGGAACAACAATGTATTAGAGGATTAAATTTACTATTGCAATCTAAAACCAAACATAACTAACAGAGGTGTGGAATGTGTCTTGATAATCGTTATTCGCTACCATAAAAGATTTAAAATGAAACTATCCTTGCAAGAGATTATATGTTGTGTGCTGAGGGATATTTTAGTACATTGTAAATGGCAACATTTGTTCATTTTCTAGAATTACTTACTATAGTGGATTTGGTTTTGTAACTCTTGGGAGGAAGGACTGTTAGGAGGTAATTGTTTGATGTGGATGGTGGAATTAATTCTGGACAAGTTAACAATAGTTATTTCAGACATTGGAGTTAATTTTTTGCATTTAATAGATTGATCAAGGAATCTTTTCCTAACAGTTATGACAGAAGGGACAGTCAATTTTTGACTGTCTGCCAATGGGGTTTTTTATATTCAAATTTTATTTGTGTACAGCTTCTGGCAGTATCGGACTTATTTACAGAAAGGAATCAGTTTGAGATGATGTATACAACATTGACAGAACTGCGAAAGGTGCATCCATCAGAAGATGAGATTCTTGTGCAGTATTTGATACCAGCCACTTGTAAAGCTGCTGCTGTTCTTGGAATGGTAAGAAATTTCCATGGAAGCCTGTTGCAAGTTCTTGAGTGTCTGAGTTAACTCATCCTTACCCTCTGCTGCAAAATCTGATGTATATGGTGAGGGTGGATTGTCCCTAAGAAAATACCTGATACTTAGCTGAACTACATGGCTATAAGAAGTAGTAAGGTATTAATTACTCCGTGATTTCAGAGGTTGCAAAACATCAGAGAAAAACATTGTTTTGTTTTAGGATTTTTGAAGTGTAAGCTCAGTTTAATATGTGTTTTGGTTTATCTTAGTTGAGTGTTACCTTTACCCTGGACTCCTTTGTTACATTTCAGGCCACGGGTGAAGAATGGGGAATAGTTGGTGCTAGATTTGTGTTACAAGTGGGTGACTGTAAACTTGGTAGAGGCTGGTGGAGTGTGTGTGATGAATGCATAGCATGATAGTTAGATATACCTTTTGTTTCCCTCACTCTTCACTCTGTGAGGCTAATATAAAACTGTATGGGTAAGAGTGATAAGAAAAATTTTGTAAGATTTGGGGTAGGGTTTCCAGTCTCTTTTGTAGCAGCAGCTGTGCAAGGGAAGACTGTCAAAGTGTTGCCAAACACTTCAACCCTTCACCAGCTTTGTTGGCCTTCCCTGGACTCACTCCAGCCCCTCAGTGTCCTTCTTGCAGTGGGGGGCCCAGAACTGTGTGACCTCACCAGTGCCGAGGACAGGCACAGGATCTCTCCCCTTCTCCTGCTGGCCACATTGTTTCTGGTACAAGCCAGGATGCTGTTGGCTGCTTTGGCCACCTGGACACACTGCTTGCTCACATTCAGCCAGCTATCAACCAACACCCTCAGATGCTTTTTCCACTGGGCAGCTTTCCACTCTTCCCCAAGCCTGCAGTGTTGCCTGGGGTTGTTGCCACCCAAGTGCAGGACGTGGCACTTGGCTGTGTTGAACCTCTTACAGTGGCCTTAACCCATTCATCCAACATGCCCAGGTGCCTCTGTACCTTCCTACCCACAAGCAGATCAGCACTTCCACCCAACTTGGTATCATCTGCAAACTTACTGAGGGTTCTCAATCACTTCATCTTGATCATGGGACTGGTGGAGAGAAAGATATGTATGTCTGAGTGCTGGTGGTCTTGGAGAACAGGTAAATGAAACATTGTACTATGAGTTGAGTGGATGGACACAGTATTCTTTTGGATATAGACTGTAGGGATCTACAAGACAGTTTCAGACAGAAGCATCCTTTGCTGGAAGGTCAGAAAATTCCAGCCATCCAAGTCCTACATGTGAGAATTCTTATTACCGTGTATTATTTACTGAACTAAGGCTTTTTCTTTTGGTTTAAATTATGAGTTGGCCTTTTACAGGTAAAACAAAGTAGCATCAGTGTACCAGTTAATCTTCAAGTGATTTCTTATCTGATTACACTAATCTTGTGGCACTCGATTCAAAGTAGTTTTAAGCCAGACTCTGTTTCACGCCAAATTTTCTGCTCTTTAATTTGTTCCAAGTATTTGCAAATGACAGGAGTCTCCACTATTAAACCAATGTTGACTTCTAATGAATATTCTTGTTGGATTTATTAGGATAAAGCTGTAGCTGAGCCAGTAAGTCGACTGCTGGAATCAACCCTAAGAAGCACCCACATGCCAAGTCGGATTGGAGCTCTGCATGGAATTCTCTATATCCTTGAGTGTGACTTGCTTGATGAGACAGCAAAGCAGCTCATTCCAATTATCAGCGAGTATCTGCTCTCCAATTTGAGAGGAGTAGCACAGTAAGACTCTTCCTCCTCTCCACCCTGAACTGTTGCATGCTTATGGGTGAACAACAGGGCTCTTCATGGTTTGCTGTTGTCAGTACATTTTAGAACAGGCTGTTGTATCAAGCAGGTTTTGGCATTTTCATTAAAATCTCAAAAATGAAGCTTATCAGCCAATTTTAGGTTTGATTTACAGAAGCAAAAGGATATGTAAGGGTAACAAAACTGTTAGCTCAGACTTTTGTCTCTGGTAAATTGGGTTCTCTAAACCTTATTTTTCTGTCCAAAGGTGTACTCAGAATAAGACTTGAAAGATCAGTAATGAAGTTTATTTCTTCTAAAAGAGTCAGGTAGTGGTAGTTTGTAATTACATTGCTGAAAATTTTCTTGTGTTTCACTAGATCTCTATGATAACGAGTGTCTGCTGGCTTCGGCTGGGATGGAGTTAATTTTCTCCATAGTAGCTTGGATGGGCTTGTTTTGTTTTTTTGCTGGAAGCAGTGGTGATAATACAGGGATATTTTAGTTACAGTTGAGCAGTGCTCACAAAGAATCAAAGCTTTTTCTGCCTCTCACCCCACCAGTGAGCAGGCTGGGGGCTGG
>JAAWXA010000013.1:22076810-22152057 GCA_038090715.1 Florisuga fusca
GGGGGGGGGGGGCGGGTGCACAAGAGGCTGGGAGGAGACAGATGGGACAGCTGACCCCAGCTGACAAAAGGAATATTCCACACTATATAACATCATGCTCAGCATATACAGCTGCAGGAAGAAAGAAGAAAGAGGGGGGACATTCAGAGTGATGGCATTTGTCTTCCTAAGTGACTATTGTGTGTGGTGGCGCCCTGCTGTCCCGGAGATGGCTGAACCTGCCTGCCAACGGGAAGCAGTGAATGAATTTCTTGTTTTCTTTTGCCTATGCAGCTTTTGCTTTACCTATTAAACTGTCTTTATCCTAGCCCACGAGTTTTCTCATTTCTACTTTTCTGATTCTCTACCCAGTCCCACCAGGGCAGTAACCAGGCAGGTCTGTGGGGCTTAGTTGCCAGTTGGGGTTAAACCATGACACAGTGCTCTTTTATGTCATCTTGATTATACCTAGTGTGATTTTTAAAATTGCATCAAGTTAATGTGAAAAAGTACTTAGTGTCTCTAAGCATCATTTACGTTTTCTGTATTTGTGACCTAGACAGCTCTGATGTAAGTGACCACTAGTTTTTTTGCTTATTTACAGCTGTGTGAATATCCATAACCAACAGCACATTTTGGTAATGTGTGCAGCTGCTTTCTATTTGATCGAGAATTACCCACTTGATGTAGGGCCTGAATTCTCTGCAGGAATTATACAGGTATGTTGTGATGCCTTCAGTCATAGGTGTTCATGTAACTGGGGATCACCACATCTTTAACACTTAAGGTGATTATTGTGGGGTAGGTGTGCTTTTGGGTTTAGTTTGATCAGTTTTTCCTAATACATGTTACAGTTCCATACTAAGTGCAGTAATATGGTGCTAGAAGATGACCTAAATGCATCTCAGAAACAGTTGGCTTTTTTCTTTATTTCAGATGTGTGGAGTCATGGTGTCTGGAAGTGATGAGTCAACACCATCCATTATTTATCACTGTGTCCTGAGAGGATTAGAACGACTCCTTCTCTCAGAGCAGCTTTCCAGGCTGGATAGTGAATCACTAGTTAAACTGAGTGTTGACAGAGTGAATGTGCAGAGTCCCCACAGAGCAATGGCAGCACTTGGATTAATGCTGACTTGCATGTACACAGGTATTTATATGAGAAAAAACTTCTTCACGGGTGACTGAGCACAGGAACAGGCTCCCCAGATTGGTTGTGGAGTCTCCTTGTCTGGAGATACTCAAAACCCACCTGGATATGATTCTGTGCAACCTGCTGTAGGTGAACCTGCTTTACCAGGTGGGTTGGACTAGATGATCTCCAGAGGTCCCTTCCAACCACAACCATTCTTGGATTTTGTATTTGCTTTTTTTGTTCATTTGATGTGCTGAGACACTAGCTTACTAAAAGTGCTCATGTGTATTTCTTCGTGTATTTTTTTCATATCTACCAAGGATGAAAAGGTGTCATTCTGGCATTCACAGTAAACTTGTAACAAATTATTTTGATTCAGGAAAGGAAAAAATCAGCCCGAGTCGTAACACAGATGTAAATCCTGCTGCTCCTGACAGTGAATCTGTGATTGTAGCTATGGAACGAGTATCTGTCCTTTTTGATAGGTAAGAGGATAAAACATGTAGTGGGGCACTGGAAGGGAAATAATTCTGTTTGGCACTGTGTCATCACTTCTCTGTTTGACAGTTCTAATATTTAATGAATGTTTCTCTGCTTACCATTGCTTAAAATCGATACTTCTAGTATACACAGTAAGGCTGAAGGAATTGCTGAAGGCAGCAGAAACGTACAGGAATGTAAATGGAAAACAGACATGTCTTAACTGATACTGTATGTTGCACAAACCATAACACTTATAAATGTATTTCCAGCTCCCTTCAGGTCAAACTCTTAAGTGCTTCTCAGGATGTCTTCTGCATAATCGAGGATATAAATCCAGTTTATGGGAAATAATCTTTCAAACCACCACAAGAGTTTAAAACCTTTTTTCCCCTTCCCCCACCCAAGTATTGCTCTTTCTAAGGCTGTTAAGTAATTGCAGTGGAAGGGTACAGTAAAACTTCTGTATTCACATGAAACTCATTTAATGGAAATATTTCAAAGCCCCTGTTTTGATCTGACAATCTCAAGCTGTTTTAAGTGAGCATAGCATGTTAGATTTTACATAGTAGTTTGTGGGGTAATGGTTTACATATTTTAAAGTGTTCAGTGGTTTTTCCATAAAACTGGATGAAGGTTTCACTTCTGCACTCAGAACACAACTAGAGCAGTGCTTTAGTGCTTTTGAAAATGCCACTCCTAAGAGTTAGCAAAAAACCCATGAATACTATAAGCAGAAAATAACTTTTGCAGGAAATAACCACATGATGGTAATTCTCATCTTGACATACCAACAGATGCAGCCTTTATTAGGAAGATTTTCCAGTCAGGATTATTGAAGTAAAATTTTTGGGGTTTCTTTTCTTCTCTTTATAGTGCAGCACAACTTGCTTTTCCTGTATTCAGTATATTGGTCATCCTGGTCTTGAATGAAAAAATATGCAAAGATGTTATCAATGGAAATTAATGTTTTGCTTATAAATGGTATTTTCTCTTATAACTAGGATCAGTAATCTCCCTGTCTTTTGTTCTTCAGTTTTTTCATCCCTTGTAATAAATCTTTTTTCTGAGGAGGAGGAAAAAAAAAAAAAAAAAAAAGGAGGGGGAGGACACAGCACCTGTAACAACTGCCAATAGAAGCTTTGATAGACTTTTTTTTAGGTAGACTGTTGGAGTAAAACTACATGAAGATGGATTCCTCAGTGTTGAAGAATTATTTTGCCTGTGTACAGATGAAAGTAAAAAGTTCTTTCTGATTCTAATTCAATTAGAAAAGAATGAGATATTCACTGGAATTCAATAATAAAATATGTTCTCTTCCATTATTTTCAGGATCAGGAGGGGATTTCCTTTTGAAGCTAGAGTGGTGGCTCGGATCCTTCCACAGTTCCTGGATGACTTTTTCCCTCCACAAGATGTAATGAATAAAGTTATTGGAGAATTTCTATCCAATCAGCAACCTTACCCACAATTCATGGCAACAGTAGTTTATAAGGTAGTGTTTATATTTTTTCCTTAAATGTTTCAGAAGACTTCTTAAATAACTGACAGCTCAATCAGAAGGACAAATATCATTTTTGTTAGAGCTTATAAACCTTTTGTAGTGACTGAGCTGTAGTGCTGTGAGCTTTGTCTTTGGGGTGACATAATGGTTCCAGCTCTCCATGTTGCCCAGAAGACAAAGCTCATAGCAGTACAGTTCAGTCCCTGATAATGGGAAAATAAAGATAAAGTTAATAGTTAGGATTCTGGCACTCAGACTCCAGATAACTCCACAGGTTATCTGGCCTTGTGAACTCTACAGTCAAGCTTCTGTGGACTGAAGCTTCTCAATATTTTGCTCTTAAGCAGCTACTTACTGTGAACCTCAGAGCTTTGTACACAAGAGAAACTAAACTCGTTTCTGTGTCCATCTACCATGTCTTTATTCCTGTGTAAAATATTTTTGCAGGTATTTCAGACACTACATAGCACTGGACAGTCCTCAATGGTCCGTGACTGGGTGATGCTGTCTCTCTCTAACTTTACACAAAGAACACCTGTGGCAATGGCAATGTGGAGTCTTTCCTGTTTTTTTGTCAGTGCTTCCACCAGTCAATGGATTTCAGCAATGTATCCTAAAAATCCTGAATGTGTGCCATTTCTCTGTAAATATGGTGATTCCGTAAAGCATATTGGTAGCTTTGAAGGGTAAGACTACAAGTTTAGCACACAAAAAAGGAAGATTTACTGTGCTTAGTAGTGGCATGTATGTCTGTGCTATTGGTGCCTTAGGTTTGAGGGTAAAAAAACCTCCAACTTTTAAACGTATTATGAGAATGAAGTTACCTAGAAGTACTGTTTTGTGGTCTGTTGCTTGTAACTATGCTAGATAACTGAGAAGGTCCTTACTCTGAAGGACTTCACCAGATATCTTTGCTGTGAACTTTAAGAGCTTTGCTATATATTCCTTCTGCAAGATAAAATATGATTTAAAATGAGAACAAGCTCAAATTCAAGAGAATTATCTCCACATACAATCTGTATTTTGCAGGTGCCTTCCTGGAGGTGCACTGCAGTGTCAGTGAGCTTTGACAATGAAATGACATTCACCAAATAAGTTGTAACAACCAAAAGACCATAGGTATTATCTGTGCTGGGTTTATTTAAAAACAAAACCAGAACAAATGTTGTATGCCCACTTTCTTTTCCCGGCCATGAAATGTATCATGTTTGAAACTTCCTAACAGTTTTAATCTCAGCAGTGCTCTTTAGCTGTCAACAGTTGTGGCTGTGGTGCTGATTGCTTCAGTAGACAAAGTCACTGCTAAGTTAAAATGAATTTCTGTGCAGAAGAGATTGTGTGAAGTTATTGAAGAAATAGGGTTTCTGCAGTAACACTCATTTTGCACTCTTAACACTTCAGTGAACTCAAAACCCCACATCTCTTTATTGGAGGACAGTGTTTAAAATGCTATACCAAAAGATTAGGAACTTCTGTCATATTATGACCTTAACTTTTATTTCAGTCTTCCACATATTATCAGCAGGATGGGAAAATCTGAGCAAGTGGATGTTAACATCTTCTGTTTGGTGGCCATAGACTTTTACCGGCATCAGATAGATGAAGAGTTGGATCGAAGGGCCTTCCAGTCAGTGTTTGAGGTGGTGGCATCTCCAGGGACTCCCTATCATCGCCTGCTCACTTGTTTGCAGAATGTCCACAAGGTCACAGCATGTTGAACACTCTGAAACATAATGGAACTGCATGACTAGTCTTGGAATCTGATATGAAATTTAAGGAATGCAAGATCAAGAAAGTGTCTGGGGTTGCATTTGTGATAAATATGGACCTGTCCGTTTCACTTCCAGAATGCATGGACAAATGCTCTGCAGCACTGGAAATCACCTGAAAAATCTAGTATAGTTCTTGTTCTTGGCACCAGGCACCTGTGAGGGGAAAGAAATACGTCAATGTTTTTCAAGTCAAGTGGGATTAACATTTACAAACTGACACAGTGAGACACATTTACAAACTGTAAAATATGAGCAAGTCCTACATGCAGGGTAACTGGTATTTCTCTTCTTCCTAATGTTCAGCTGAAGCTGGAACGGTACTGCAGCTGGTAACTGACAGAGACACTGTTATTGCACACTGCAGTCATTAGCAACTTCATCATTTTATGTACCTGTATATACTGTTGTGTAGTACAGAATAGAAATTATTTCCTAATGTCTCTCCCAAACAAGGAAAAGAGAAGATAGCTTTCATGAGTTACACTTCCAGCATGTAATTCCTGTCTCCAGACTTTGATATCCTGTGGTGTATGTGTTGGTGGCATTGGAGATCTAGTGCACATACCTAACCACACATTTTTCTTTTTTCTTCTCAGGATTTAAAATTTGAGTACAGTATATCAGTAAAATTAATTTAAATATTTCTATATCATGTACAGTATGTAAAATTGTAAGATGTGTGGTGCATGAACTGTGCTGTAATTTGAGATGAACAGAAGCCATGCAACTGAATGTCTTGACATCTGTATTGTTCTCATGGTTTTTCCCTTGTGCTTGAATTCATGTTCCTTTTGAAAATCCATCTTACTCTACAGATTACATCTTGTTTTGCATCTCACTTTTTCTTAAAGTGCTTTAAAACTGGAATATGTTGATTAATTTGTCTTGAGAAACCGTAATAAGGAGGCATTCTTGTGACCCACTTTACTGTAGTTTTCATTGGAATTCCTTTATTTTGAGACACAGCAGTAAAAGAGAGGACTAGTTACTTTGGATCAGTCTTAAGAAAATTCTCTTACCTGCTGCACAGCATTTTAAGAGACAAAATGGTGCAAGCTCCCCAGTAGTCAAAAACCATTTGAGCTTTCCTAACTGAGACCATGGAGTCATCTGGATTCAAGCCACTCATTTCAGCAAATCAGTGCTGGTAGTTAAAAATCAGAAGGCTGCTTATAGTCTACTTTGGAACTGGCTGTGGTGGTAGATTACCTGTATGGTGTTGTTACCTGTTGTATACATAATGCTTTAGACACAAACACAATACACATGTCCACAAATTTTAGGACACTACACAGGGCCAGATTTAGCTTTTACTTGCCACCCATCCATCTAGCACTGAATCCATCTTTAGTTGTATTCGTTGAAATCCTTTAATTATTGAGAAATTTTACCTTGGTTCTCAGTCACATGCTATATTTAACCTCTCTTCATTTTCTTGTCACACCTTTTGGTGACACTCGGAAAAATGAGATGGTGTTGTCAGGAGGAGCATGTACTGTATGTATTTCTGTATATAATGTATATGTTGAAATTATACACATGTGACAACATTTATTGTATACAGATGTGTATATTTGTATTTATTAAAACCCCTGTATTTAAACTAATTTCAACCTAGACCAAAAATTGTTGCTTCTGCCCATAAATTGGTTACAAAGGAATTATCTGCTGGTGTCACTTCCTCTTATGGTGGATGAAACCAATGGTATGGGCAGTAGAAACAACTGTAGATGTTGCTGTATTTAGCACTCTGCAGATCTTACTATCTAGAGCATTTATTTCTGCCCTTAGCTGGGTTACTCTTCTTTCTTGGGCCACAGCACTGTGGTGGTTTTTAAAAGAAACTGAACAGGACTTCAGGAAAAGGTTTAATAAAATAGATACTGTTTGAAAGTTTTTGAGCTATATTTGGAAATTATCATAATTCTGGTAAGAAACTAATTCAAGGCAGTGAGATGTAATGCCCTGTGCTTTCATTAAGGGCAGTATAGATCACTCTTCCCTTTTGTAACCACCAGTAATCGTTTTGTACTGTAAACCCACACACCAGTCAGTTTTTGTATGATATATAGTTTAAGTGGAGATATTTTTGTAAGCTATTTTCCAAAATTTAAATAGATTTTCATATATTTTTAAAACATCAAATTAGTCATTCTCACCATATAACAGTGTATGTTGTGTTACAAACTGTTAAATTCTTCATTGTTTTAAGCTCCTCATGATTAACACAGAATTAGCTGGTTACTTTATCTTGGGTTAATGGGAGCTAGCCCCTTTCTCAAACTTACCAAACAAATATTGAGCTTGCCACAGAATCTTTCAAGCCAGTGAAAGAATACATTGATTTAAGCAGTCAGCATGGCTGGATGAAAAACATCAGATGTGACAGACCCCCTTCCCTCAAAACCCCATTGCTGCCTTCAGGCAAACCTTTGTGGTACCTATTTCTAGTCAAGCTTTAGAGCTGGTGCAGTTGGTTCCAACCTCACACAGATTTACTGGTATTAGCAGCTCCATCTGTTTTAACTCTGTCTTGCAGATTTGTCATAGTATTCCTCCTGAAACATGTCCTAAGCATGTAAAGAAGGGCATATATCCTCTTAGGAAATTCTCAGTGAACTGGAGGGAGTGTAACTTAAGGGTCTTCCTGTTGTGTGTGCACACAGCAGCAGTGCTTCAGATCTCACATCTCACTGGCAGCACACTTTTCTGTCTGCTTCCTAGGCACACTTTATCCACCCTCGTTTCTGTATTGAAATCATATTTAAAACCATTCCTGCCTGCCTCTAGTGACAAGAGCCCCAGGGGTATGGGATAGGGACAGTAACAGCAATACAATGGCCACTAAGAAAAGCTGATGTTGAATTATCAAAAAAAAAAACCACCTTAAAAAATCATTTGTCCCTTGAGATTGACTTAAGGCTAAGTTTTATTTCACTGAATATTTGTAACTTGGTGTAGACAGAAAGCTAATTCTGAAAATCAGGCTGTTCAGTTTTTCATTGTGAACAGGTTAGAGATACGTTTTGTCTTCTGACTTACGTTTCATTTGGTATCCTGGCTAACCAAAGCAAACAGTTTCTTTAATGTGCTCTGCAGTGGAGCTGGCTACATTACAGTATTAAAGGATTAGAGGTATGGCATGACTGGGAGTATACCTAAGATGGTTGAATGTTTAAAACTTCATTTATTATTCAGCTGTCAAAGAACCTGTTTTACTGAATCTAAAATGTGGCCCTCCTTTGAGAACTGGTTAGCCATGTATAGTTTTGAGGCCAGCTACCCACTGGCCCATTAAAAAAGTCTGACTGCATTTCATGCCCCCTTCCTTGCCCAGGGTGCAAGAGTAAGGATTTGGAAACTGCGACCACTCATGAAGCAGTTCTTATTTGTGGGATTCAAAGTATTTTCTTTACTATTTAAGCTCACTGCCAGTTGAAATTACGCCTATTGCCACTGAGTTTATTTAAATCTTCTCTAAAGTGTATTTTCAGATATCATTTCTTGCCTAAAGCATCTAGTAAATGACTGTGTATTACTTTTGCTTTAGTAGGAATGCCTTCTCAGCACCAAGATACTGCTCATTTCTTAACCACCAACAGCATTCCTAAAGCACTGAGTAATGAATGAACAGATTTAGATCAAAGTGAGAAACAAATTGAATCTTTTGGGTTAAAAGTTATTTGTTGATATTTAGTAGGTTTGCCTTAAAAGCGTTCTGTCTTTCCATTCTCCTTTTTAAATGGCTGTTAACTTTATATAGCAGATAAGGAGGTTGTGTCAAAAACACTGCAAACTGTCACTGCTCTCATGTCTTGAGATCTCATGGACCTGTCACAGCTAAGCATTTATGCTTACTAAAAAAAAAAAAGGGTATAATGAGCAATAAATACAGCAATAAGTATAATTAAATTTGGTCATTCAACATCTTACACGGTGGTTGAAAGTGATGGGGTGGGAGAAAAAAGGGTAATTGATTCAAGTACATCCATTTCATGAAGCAGACTTCTTCCATGTACAATCCCAACTGAACATTCAACTAAAGGTAGAAATCAACTAAGTGAAAAGGGCTGGTGCTTTGCTTACCTACTTTAAAAAGTATTTTGGTTATAAGAATACAACTGATGAAAGTTAGAACAAAGTACTTTGGTACTATTTAGGTAGGTTAGTTATTTTAAAGTGAAAGCAAGCTATTGTAAGAACTGGAGTCAGCAATGTAGCAAAATTCTGGGGAAGTCTAATGTGCTAATTTTACATAATATTGAGATTTCAGGTGAACTCTTTGTGCATGCTACCTTAAAATCTCCATGAAAAATTGTGAGAATCCCACAGTCATACCCAGAAGAGCTGCTATCGTATGTCAAGTTTCTGCTGTATTCAATTTAACTGGGTATAAATGCTGCAGAGCATTTGTGAAGCATGTGCTGCTTTTGTCACGTGCATTTTGTGTGAGCTGATCATTCCCATCACTCTGTGTGTGCATACCATCAAGCTGGGTCAACTGAGGAAGGATAAGGTAAACCACATGTGACATGCACCCTGTGGTGTTGTCTTCTGTAGTTTGAGGGCAATGATGAGCAAAATCTTGGAGCCCCAGCCACAAAAGCAATTGTACTCAAAGGAGAAGGAGAGCATATGATTTTAGATGTATGTTTAAGTTTTTAAAAAATAATGCTGAAAATACTGCACATTGAAACTAAAAGTGAAAATAAAAATATAACTTACTGAAGTGATTTTTCTCTGTTTATTTAAAAAAGTTCTCGATGCATTCATACTACAGGTTTTTTGCCCCAGTGTCTCTTCTTTTCAGCAACTATCAGGTATGGAGAATTTTAAAAATATGCAAAAATGCTTAAACTCTGCAAATGCAGGTATACTTCACAATCACAGTGGTGTTTGCAATTAGCAAAGAACTATCATGGTTGAGCTTTTAATTGTATCTAATAGTCATGCTTGCCAAAACATCTCTGGGATTCTAGATGAGATCAGAAAACACAAAATTTAAGTGCACAGCTGTATTTGTGAATGAGGGTGCATTTATCTGCAGCAGTCCTGGGAGGGAATAATGTTACACAGGAGAAGAAACGGTTTAACTTGCCTAAGCTTGGTTTCCCAGCTGTTAGGCTTGCATCTTAAAAGAAATTTCTGGGTGGTCCTGCTGCTGAACACTGGAGGATCTCTTGCAGTACTCAGCTGCTTAGAGACATCTTGTTTTCATTAACTTTGCAGCATTCTGCTGTTCTCTGGAAACCCTGGAATAAGCTTTAAAGAAGTAGCTTAATGTACAAAGCACGTGCTGGTTTCATTCTTAGTCAAAATAATTTCTTACATCTTGTTTTTCCTTGTCAGCATAAATAGCAAATGATGAGCCACACATGTCACCTTTTAGTTTAGCCATGGAGCCAAGGAACAGAACTGTACTGTGGTAAGTTGTTTTGACTTCAGAGTTGAGGACTTGTTTGAATAATAAAGTCTTCATCCTTTTGTCACTCACAGAAGAACAACCATTTAATTTTTGGAAAGATGATCCCTAATAATTGGCAGGCACAGGGAGATGAAACATTGCACTTAGAAAACTAGAACATTTTAACTTACTGAAACTTTTCTAGTTTCCCCACTGCCTCTCCTGTCCTGTGTAAGTATTGTTCTGTTTCTTCTTTCTAGTTAGTGCAGCTGTAAGTATTGCAGCCATCATTTTGTAATTGGCTTAAGTCCACCCCAGTTACAAGACAAAAAGCTTTGGTTGCTTGTAGAATTATACCCTAAGTTTTGCATGACTGTTTGAAGAGATGAAAAGATTTGCAACTTGTAGGTTTGTTAAAAAGTTGGAAGTAGGAACAAAAAAAAAAAAGTTTATATAGTATATAGAAGCATTATCTTCTGAGCCAAACCTCCTTTCTCCCATTTGCAGATGTAATTCTGCCTTAGTTTTTTTTTCTCTTCTTTCCCATGGCATATACATCCCAGTATGGCAGAGTAATCCTCACCCCAGGTGCTGTTTTCATATCCTTGAAACTCCAAATGTCATGGGTAGATTTTGATCAAGTGCAACCTGATTGTTTTACCTCAGTATTTGCATTTTGGAGTTCTTTCAGCCAGGCTGCAGTGTTTGGGCTTCAAGCAAAATGCAGCCCTGAGGACTGGGTTTGACCATGCCTCAGATGCCTACAGAGCTGTGAGCCGGGTTCAGTCAGACCATTTAAATAGTAAGTTTTTGCTAATCTAGCTCAGCTTGAATTACGTGCACTGTAAAACTTAAAAGTCGGTGTTCCCCAAATCTGAAATAATGTCTCCAAATAAGACTTACTTACATCTTCCCCAAACCCTTTCTGCCTTTGAGGGAGACACTAAGTGTGTTTTATCTTGCCGTTAAATGGCTCCAGGACTGAAGTTTCTGTTTTGTCAATGGGAATGCAAGGGTAAAGCTTGTTAACTTTTCTTGATATGTCTTAATAATGTTGACATTGCAAATACCATCTTTGGCATTTAACATCTATGAAAATAACACAAAACTTTCCACTTTTGTTTCAGGCAAGTTTGGGCAGATGTTCTTTTAATTACTTTGTTCATCCTCATTTTTCTTTACCTTAATAACTGCTTCAAACTAATGCTGTTTTCAATGAACACTGGATACTGGAGAGCTGGGAGGTATTTTAAAGTGCTTTCATGGCATCTGATCCTTACATCTCAAGGCAACGTGGCTTAGGTTCATTCCTTCCTCTGCCTTCTTTCCTCTGCCCTGACCCCTAAAAAAATACTTTCCATGGCTAATGCTTTACAATAAAAGTTTTATGTCAGCAGTAGTTTGGTACATGACTAACAGAAGGTAAGACTGAGTGATCCAAAGTATATGGAAACTGTGAATGAATTGTGGGTCCTGAAGAAGTGAATCTTAAGACATGGAGTGAATAAGTCTGCAACTTCTTAGTCCTTAATGTAATCTAAAATTGTTCAGATGTTTATCTTTAACTGTACCAAAATCAAATGCTTTCACAAATGGTATATCTGTACTTTTGCTAATGTTTTGATTTTGTGGTTCTACCACAAAAGAAATGGTAAGAAACATTTATATATGTAAATACATATCTTACATAAATAAGAAACATTATTATTTATGTAAGAAACGTTTATATAAGGCAGAGTTACTTAAATGTAAGGTTGTGGAAATTGTGAGGTTGTGGAGAATACTAGTTTGCATTGCAGTCTGATCTGATAGTATTAAAAAAACTTAGTAACATGATCTGGCAGCTGGGTAACCTGCAGGCAGCACAAAGAGTGAAAGTGAGGGAACCTACTGCTTCAGAAAACATTGTCTGGAACCATGTTAAATTATCATTGATAAAACAGAGGCTTATAATAGTCTGACAGGTTAAATTTCCAATTCTGTCACTGGCATCCAAGGGGGGTCCCTGCATGGGAAGAATATGGCAAAATTGGTTTGATTTGAGTCATCTCGAACCACTGTATTATGCAAATCTGTGTTTCTTGGGTCCATAAAAATCCAAACTGCACAACATACCTTTGAAATTAATGATGAATCTCGTGGTGATGATGAAGTGTTGTAAGAAGCCATGTTGAATTATGTTGCACTTGAAGTTTGCTAGACTGTATGTACAGGTGAAAATATGAGGAACTCAGTTTGGTACAGTGAGACAGCGTTGGAAGTTCTTTTGCATTTTTGCTGATGGGTTAAAATATCATCAAAGTGGTTAATCATTATTAACTTCTAGTGAGTCTGGCTCTGCTTTGTATATACTGCTTTTGTTCTCTGACTCCATTAGCTCTAGATGAAACATAAATGCCAATCCCAAAATAATGATGATTAAACTGCATTGTTCTTTGTAACCTTATTACTTGAAAAAAAATTCATAGCAGGAGAGGAAATTTTATTATTATTTCACATGTACTCAGTGAAGATTTACAGGCTATAACGTCTGGACAGAATTTAACATTGGAAGATGAGTGCCATAAATAAGAATTTACCTCTAAATGATGTTTTTTCTTGAAGAGATTTTCAAAGCCTGTCATGAAATGTGGGCATTCATTCAAAAGAAAATGATCAAGACTTGACATTTTAGCAGGACCAAAAAAGAGGTAATGATGGGAGTTGTCTGACATGCATTTTTTTGTTGTGATTTTCTGCTTTAAATCTCCAAGATACGGTGCAGGAAGCAACAATAGAATTTTGTGCAGCAGCCCAGTCTATGCTATAGAATGAGTAAAGGACCTTTTTGTCTACTGATGGCCATTATGGACAAGGAAAAGTATCAACATTTACTTTAAAAAAAGATTTAAGAAAATAATCCTAATCTCAAGCAATGAGGTGGGTCATTACTACCTATTTCACATCATTAATTTTTGTGCAGCTTTCACGTGGATATACATGGTCAAGGCAAGTTCATGGATCTTGGAGATGGTATGTTCTCACTTGAGGTGGAACAGCTATGGAACACCCAAGGAAAGAGAGGGAGGGCCCAGTGACTTTCAGGGCCATTGTAGAACAGAGCCAGGCTGACAGCTTCTGAGAGAAAGGTGTTGTGAGAGCCTTTGAGCTTGAAGAGAGTGCAGGAAATGGCTTCATATAATCTGGTCACAAGGTACAGCCCAGCAACAAAGGAATGATAAGAATCATCATCATCTTACTTCACATCTTCAGTGTCCATTTCATCACATTATTCCGGAAAATATTTCCTGCATGTTGATAAAAGTTTGAAAGTATTTTTCCAGTTTTCTTCCCACTTTTTGCATTTGGGTTTCTCTGGCTCTGTGGGCGTTTGCAGAGCAGCAAGGAAAGCAAATTCCCAGTGAGCTGTGGTGGCAAGATGAAGGAAGGCTGCAGAACTTGAAACTGCTTCTTAGTAGTGCTTTTTGCCTTTATAATTAGACTTTTAACTTGAGCATTCCTTTATATTAGATTATAAAAAGAATAAATACTTTATTTGTTCTTTGAACTACCATTTCCCCTGTAAATACTACTCTTGAGTCAGCCAGAACTATCTTTGTTCTTTATATACTGGTGCCTTTCATCTAGCTGAGGAAAGCAAGTGTGGTATTCTTTGCTCTCTTGACAATCAAAAAAGTAAATAATTTTCTGCTTTTTGTAGTTACATTTGTACCTCCTTGTATTGCTGGATTTTTCTGTAGTGAAAATTTGATGTTTTGAATTTTCAAAGATAACATTCTTGCATGATTTTGTGTCTTGACCACACTCCAAAAAGTTACCTCTCTAAAAAGGTGTTATACACCTTTGCTATACAATTGTAGTGTACCATTAAGATTGATCAGATACTTTTTTTCTGTTTTTGTAAACTGACCTTTTGATATTGCACAGCTTATTACTAAGTTTTTAAGTGTTGGGTGGTCCTTAACAGTCCTCATGTCAGGAAAACCATTAGGAAAAAGGTTTTGGTAGGATGAACACGCCTCCTGCCCAAAATGCTTTCTGGAAGAGGGATGAGGCGTAATGGTTTTAAACTGAAAGGGAGTAGATTTAGAACAGACATTAGGAAGAAATTCTTCACTACATGGGTGGTGAGACACTGGAACAGGGTGCTCAGAGAAGCTGTGGCTGCCCCATCCCTGTAAGTGTTCAAGGCCAGGTTGGATGGGGTCCCTCCTCAAGGCAGAGGGTTGGATATAGGTGATCTCTGAGGTCCCTTCCAACCTTTGTTGTATTCTGTGATGATTCTATGATCTGATCTTGTCCAGTTCATGAGCTTTAATACCTCAGCCTGTCACAGTTTAGGCCCTGCTGGTACCAACCAGGCCGCTGCTCACTCATGCCCCACCCCCACCGTGGGACAGGGAGGAGAAAATCCACCTTAAGCATCCCCCAGTTATGGGAACAGGCAAAAAACAGGAAGGTTCAACCTGGGAAGAAAAATTCCCAATTTAATTTACTAGGAGAAACAGAAAACATGACAAGATCTTAATACCTCCCCCCCACCTCTCCCTTCCCAGCCTGAATCGCTTCCCTGCTGCCTCCCCTCAGGGCACTGGGGGCACTGGGGGGGTTCAGGGTCAGTTCCCCACACGGGGTTTCTGCTGCTCCTTCCTCCTCAGGGGAGGACTCCTCCCATTCTTCCCCCTGCTCCAACACGGGGTCCCTCTCATGGGAGAGTCCTTCAGGAACCCCTGGGACAGGAGTCCCTCCCATGGGGTGCAGTCCCTCAGGAACTGCTACAGCCCGGGCTGCCCACAGAGTCACGGATGATTTGGGAAAACAGTCACCTGCCATGGTGTGGGATCCTCCGTGGATGCAGATCCACATCCTCCCCTCCCTGTGATCCTGCACAGGCTGCAGCTTTACCTCAGCTTACCCTGGATACTCCTGGGGCTACACAGCCACATTCATCCATGGTCCTTCAAGAACTGCTCCACCATGCTTCTTCAGAGACTCAGCATTCAGCTACTGGAATGCTTCTCTGTAGATGTAAAACCTGTTGGGTATTTTTGCTTATCTGGCTTATTTCTTTGAGAAAGAGAAATGCTGAACTACTGCAAGAGACTTGTTCCAGCAGTGAGTATTTGCTGGCATATGTAGACCTGTGAGCTGCTCTTGTAATAGACAAAAGGCCCCACAAGACCACAGCATTAAGTGAAAGGGAATTTAAAGAATTATTTTTCAGGAGAATGTTCTGTTGTCGGGCTTCTTCTAGAACTTTTATGCATTAAAAAAAAATACTTCCTGAAACTACACCTAGATTTATGTCTAATTTGAAAGTTTTGTTGTATGTCCCATGACCAAAAGCTATCAGGGATGCAGAAGGCAGCGTAAGTGTTCCTGTGTGTGCTGACTTTGTGCTCCTGGACAATGTGACGAGACATCTTTTTCCTCTGGTCACAACCATCTTTTTCTCTGCTCTCCCATCATGTGAGAACTTTGGATCATTAAAAGGACTCTGGAGACCAACTGCAGTGCAACTCAGGGTATGTAAAAAAAAAAAAAAAATTTAAAAAAAAAGAATGAGTAAGGCTATTAAAAGAAGCCTTCAACTGCATTTTTGTGTCAACTCTAAACAAAGTGTGTTTGAATAATTTTGCAGTCATCCCTTCTCAGCTAAATTTGTCACTGTCTTGGATAGGAGCTTTCGTTCTCTTGTCCTTTAAATACGTGCTTTTATTATGTTTTCAATACCTAACAAGGATGCTGAAACAAGGCTTTTTTTTTTTTTTAATAGCAATTTGAAATGAAACCCAGCATCCCAGCATGGCCCAGGCATGGCCCCATTGGTAAAGGTGTGGGCTCCGTGTCTTGCTATGACCCAGGGAGCCCACCAGCCATGTGGGCTTCTCATCCAAGGAGATTTCTGCTCCTTTGAGCTGGATTTTGCCACTGCCTTTCAGGCGTGGGGAGGGAGAAGCTGTTGGGGGGCTATTGGTGGCAGGTAAAAACTGAATTCACAGTCAGGTTCTGAAGTGACCCCTTCCTGAGGTAAAGGCGTTTTGTGGCTTTTTCACTTAACTTTGAGCACTCCTGCCTCTCCTCTCTCACATGGTTTAGCTTTGACTTTCTTCTCCTTATCTCTCACTAGAGAGTAATTGTCCCTTTCATAAGGACCTTGCTTTAACCTTGAACAGCAGTTCCTGTGGCACCTGATGTGCATTATGTACTATATATACTGATGAAAGAGTGAGGTACAGTCCTAATGTCTTCCTTGATGTTTTCATCTGTTTCAAGGACCCCTTTCAGATGGGACATAAAAGCTTTCCCAATTATTTTAAAACTCCTCGTGAAATATTTTTATTTGAAATATAGGCTTAGATTTAGAATGGTAGGGGGAAAACACAGCCTTAGTGGGCTGAAGCAGCAATATCTGAGCTGTTAGCAGGTGCTCTTATCTGTCTTTTGGTCTGGGTCTTAATGTGAAATGGGCATTTTGTTATTAAATGCTACTGAGCTTTTCATTCTGGGGGATGCCCACATAGATACTTCACTTGTTTTCTTGCAGCATGTGGTATCTTGCAGGCGAAAGGTGGAAGTTTTTTATGACAATGTTCTGACAGGGAGTGCTGTAACAGGATTATATATTGGAGAGGAAGAACTCTTCTTTCAGGAGGTGGTTGAGGGAGAGGAGTGTGGTCAGTCAGAGGAATAAAGTCAGTGAGTTGTTCTGCAACAGGTACCTTTTAGTGCTTGCATCTGGTGGCAGACATGATTTGGCTGTGGCAGAGAGGTGCAACCCAAAACAAAGAATTGCTTTGTGAACAGAGAGCATGGTGGGGGCTCCTAGGCTTTCTGGCTTGGGTTGATGTGCAGAAAAAGAAACCAGTGCAGAAACTGGGCTTCTCTTGGCTCATGGAAGGAAAGCTCCAAAAATGCCAGAAACACAGAATAAGAAAAAAAGAAAAGAAGAAGAAGAAAAAAAGTGTTATTTAAGGGTAATGAGCAATGCACATTCTCTAGCAGGATTAGGATGGGAACAGGAACAGACTTGCCAAGCTGAGGTAAAATCCTATTCCTGAAAATTGAAATAATTAAAAAAAAATCCTCTAATGAGATTTGATAGGCAAATTATTGACAACTGTTACTTAGAATCAGGAAAAATAAGTTTGTTACATGACCAAGCTGTGCAAGATGGCTAATGTTCATGAATCTGCAAAGATGAGCTCAGCAGTGAGTAGTAATGAGAATAAAAACTGGACTGAAAATGCTGGAGAGTACTTAAACTTGTTGTTATCTCACTAGCCTCTGTGATCCTTGCTGACAGTGTTTGTGCAAGCACAACATGGGCAGATGTGAGCCCAGGGACCCCTACAAGTGCTGCCCTTCTTTTAGGGTCCAGCCCAGGGTAAGAAGCTCCAGTGTGGAGTAGGGGGATTAGCTCTGGCATTGTGCTGATGCAGTTTGTTGCTGTTTTGGTGGGGTATGGGCACATTAAACTTTCTTCTGCCCATAATCTAATGTAGAAAGGAAAGGAAGTATGGGAACAAAGAAAATATCTGAGCTAGCTCAGAGACATAATAAAAAGAACTTTGCAAACTGCACATGGATTATTGCAAAAGCAAAAATGAACGATGCAAAGAGAAGGTACAATACATTGTGAATTAAAATGTTCTTCATAGCTGTAGTAAAAGTAATCATTACAGCAAAGTCAGCAGAAAAGAGGAATGCAGGGAGATGGAAAGCACTATGCTGACACGCAAGTGGTGACTTGGAGAAGGAAATATTGCAGGCACAACCAGTGCAAAGCAGCAAAAAAAATTTGTGAAGTGGAGCACAGCACTGTGGGCTCAGGAAGGCAGCACTGCTCCCACAACAGGGATGCAGCCATGAACATGTGGGGCCACAGAGAATTCCTCAGCCTCATGTGAGAGGAGAAAATAAACTTGCAGCAAGTGAAGCCAAGTGACAATTAAATGATGGTGCGATTGTAGTACAGCAAGGACAAAATAAATGGCACACAGGGTGTTTTGGAAAAGCATAAGCATGCTGGGATTCCAGGTCCCCCAGAAAACACAGGGCTACTGAATGCAAGTGAAAGTAGCAACCTACCCACATTAATCTGTGGACATGTTTTAATATCTGTCTCCAAATTAAAGAAACCCAAGTAGTTAATAAAAGAGGGGGAAATATCATCATGGATTCACTGGTTCCTTTAGTCTGAAAGTTCCTTTAGTCATCTCCCATGGGATGCCATAGCTGTCCTTG
Source organism: Florisuga fusca (assembly GCA_038090715.1). Taxonomy (NCBI): domain Eukaryota; kingdom Metazoa; phylum Chordata; class Aves; order Apodiformes; family Trochilidae; genus Florisuga; species Florisuga fusca. The sequence continues at coordinate 22,095,332 of JAAWXA010000013.1, forward strand.
GACTTCCAGAAGATAACTGCAGAGGGAAGGAAGCAGCACAGGAAAATGCAGAAACAGCCACTGCCTTCAGAGGGCACAGAGGTGAAGGCAATGGGAGAGAATGGGGTTTTATGCAAGTTCTGCAGGGAACTCTAGGACCTTCCTGTGAAAAGCCTCCTTGACTCAAGGACAAAAGCTTCAACAAAGAAGAGATTTCTGCTTCTGATACTACCTGTTTTATTTGCCTTTTCTTCCATGAAGGAAAAGAGAACTGGTGAGTGATCTCACATTAAAGGTGCAGTTTGGGGGCATTACATTGTGAAAGAGAACTGGGAATTAGGAAAAAAAGTAAATTCAGAGCCATTATTGAAACTCCCATTCTTAGAAAACCCATTAGAAAATCCTTGATAAGACCACTAACATTTTCCAAGCAAAGGAAATTCCCCAGTGCATATGAAAATGCTCAGGCTGTGCTTTGAGCATAATAAAAAAGTCAAAACCATTACAAGGCAGACACCTGGGTTAGTATGTCCTGCAGAGCTGTAACACTGCTCCTTGGGGAGCTGCAATGTAAGCTAAGCAGCAGCCTATTTCTTGGGGGGAAAACGAGGTAAAAATCTATAACAGGTTTTGTCATTTTGCTGAGATGTGTGGCATGAGCTGCTGGGGAGGGCTTCTTCAAAGGGGCAGCTGATGCCATGGCAGTGGGGCTCATCAGCCTGAAAGGAAAATTGAAGCTCTTGTGGAGTTGGATGCTTTGTGCAAGGCAGTGGGAAGCTAAAAATACTGAAGGAGATTCACAGTCAGGAGAAGGTAAATAGATGGAATTCAGGGTTAGAGTTGTGTATTTATCCCTAGAGGGAAGATGGGAACCAAGAATGTGTCATGAATGGAGAGTTACAATTTGCAGCATAAATTTGGTAGGATATTAAAAGACTGTATGTTGCACTCCTGAATCCTAGAATGGCTTGGGTTGGAAGGAACCTTCATCTAGCTCAAATCCCCTCTACCATGGCAGGGACACCTCCCACTGGACCAGGTTTCTCCAAGCCCCACCCAAACTGGCCTTGAACACTTCCAGGGATGGGGCAGCCACAACTTCCTGGGCAATCTGTGCCAGTGTCTCACCATAAGAGCAAAATGATTGCTGCATTTGGGGATGTCCAAGGAAAAAGAGGATCACTCACCAAGACAGTGAAAAGTAGTAATTTCAGGTTTTTTTCAGTAACCCAGTTTTGCTCTAGTTTCCCCAGAGGCTGAAAGGCATGGTCAGTAGACAAACTGCTCTGGGAAGTGAAGTGCTCAGACCTGAGGCTGTATGTTCTGAGTACTGCAGGGCAAATATGGTCCTTTAGCCTGTGGTCCCAGCCAGAAGAGTTTCTGATGAAATGGTGTAACTGAGGCTTACATGTGTGGATGTGTGCATATAAAAACCCAAACACAACCCCACTACCACTGGATTATCACTAAAAGCATCTCTATACATGTTACTACCATTGTCTCATACCTATATATGCATTGACATGAGTCAAAGACAGCTTTGGTCCAATACCTTTATTTTTTTCCAAAATAAATACAATACAATGAGGTGTCAGCACAGCACATTGAAAGTGCTCACCAAAGTGTCTGTGTAGGAAACAGAAGGGATAGAGAAGCTGAGATGTGGAACAACGCTGGGAATCGCTTGTCTAGCTTGTGTGGTGGCCAAGAGCAGAGCTCTGCTGTCCCAGTATGTGTTTTGGGGATGGGGTATTAGTCCTGGTAAAGAGCTTAAGGAACTGAAGAAGAGCTTAAGAAAGTACAGAAACTAAAGGCTGAAGGTAGTCTGGTGAGAGCAAAGTTCAGTGAACATTTTCAGGTACTGTTCATTTCACAGAAATGTGACCCTAGTGTTTTCCTCAGACTCTGACCGTGCACGATGAGCCAATATGGAAAGGTAGGCAGAAAGGCCTGAGTGGCACTTGAGATGCCTTCTGATGCCAGTTTTAGAGCCCAGGATGATAAGGCCTCTGCTGGACAGGGCACATTTGCCCATTGCAGCACTGACAGGAAGGCACTGCTGTGGTCCTCTCTCAGAAAAGGCACTATTGCTGGTGCACAGCAAGCTCTGAGCATCAATATGCTCAAGCAAAGAAAAAACAACATGGCCTGCTGATTGTGAGAAAGGCTCAGTCTTAGTTAAACTGACCTTTTAAGCACAGGTACATAGTTTAGTTGTCAACTCAGGCATTGGAATGACTGTCCAGCACTCCCTGGGGATACCACATCCTGCAGGTGATGCTGTGTCTGATACCAGCATCCTATGGTCTTACCCCTCCAGGCACTGTGGTTACTGAGGGAGGACAAACACAGGTGTATCTAGAGCCAAATCTGAGCTTTGCCCACCTGGGCCTGGGGCTGTATCTGCTTGCTGTCACTGAGACAAACCCTGGAACCATCTAGAGTCTTGCCCCCTGGTTTGCTATTAGATGGGGCTGCAATTCTGGGAAGGTTGCCTCCATAAAATTCTTTGATATGGGGAAATGTACCAGAATTACCAAGTGACAGAGCGGGCGCAGAGGGAATAAGCCCTGAGAAGGAGTTGAAGGCTGTTTCCTTTCGTCTCCATGCTGTGCTGGTTGGGTTGCTTCCAGGACCTGTGCCAGCTTGAGAACAGTTTGCAAGGACTGTCTGAGAGGTATTGCTATCTATACCCTGAGTTCCTCGCTAGTAAATCTTCCCTGCAGCATTAATACAAGTTACTGCATTTAATTTTTTTTTGTTAGCCTGCTTTGAGTTGCCAAGCAGCTTATTATACTGTGTACTGAGCAGAGAGCAGCTGTGTGAGCTGCTGAGCAAGAGGACCCCTACCCAGCCAGTGCTTCCAGCCAGCTCAGGGACCACAGGCATCAGCTGCAGGTGAGTTTGGATTTGTGAAATGGCTTTGTCAAATCCACCGTTGTGTCCTGGTCACCACTGGGCTGCTGTCTGCTGAGCCAAGGTGAATGGCTTGTGGCTGGGACAATTCTCCAGTGAGCTGCAGGCTGGTCAAGCCCAGGGCTACATCACTGGGGAATTCTGCCTCTAGCTTCAGTCAGCATTTGCAAGTCCTGTTAAACCTGAATAACCACAATCTGGGGATTTTGCTTCAGAAACATTAGCTGAAAACTACAGTTCCCAAAGCTTTAGTGAAGATACATTGTCTCTTTAGAATATTGCTTATGCACCAGGATTTTTTTTGTTTGATTTTTGCATTAAGAAACAGATGGATTTATGAATTGTGGTTGCCAGTTTTAGTGTCTACTCTTAATTCATTGTACTTTCATATGCTTTCCATTGCAGATACTGAAAAGCTTGTCTGAAGGGTGTATTTACACATACTTGCTCCCAGGAGTCTTTCAGGGAGGCTCCAGTATGCAGTTGCTTGTCCTCTCACATGCTATCAGCCAGTGACTCCTAGGTCACATCTGCATAAAGAGCTGAAGTTAAACTTTGAAATATTTTAAATTACACTGGTGTAAAACCATTTGTAGGTGCTCCTCTGTGTGCTCTAATTGAAATCTGCATCGCACTGGCTTTCGTTTGGAAACCTGCACCTATTTAGGAGCATCCACATGGGTTTGATCTCAGTTTCAATAAACAGAATTAAAGCCAGACTTTGCTTAAATTGATGCAAATTTTAATGCAAACAGGGCCTTGATGAAACTGAAAATCCCCTTGACTCCTCCAGTGTTTCTCTCCCCTGTGACACACGTTTTGAGCATGTTCAAATGCTCTGTGAAGCAGCCCGCAGGTTCTCCAGTATCCAATCTTTTCCTGAAACAAGCAACCTACTTTGAGTTTAGCAGCCTCTCCCCTGCCCCTGACTGGCTCTTGGGCTTCCAATCAGGAACAAAGGAAACATTTAAACAGGCAGCCGCCCTGCTCCTGGTCCCTGGCTCTGCTCAGAGCAGGAATCAGCCATGCAACTCAGCCCAGGTAAGGCCACACTTCACCATCCCCATTGAAGCCATGTTACGTTTAACAGATTTCCCCCTCGAAGAGCCTCGATTTACTCTTTGCCTCCTCGCTGTAGAAAGAGGGGGAAAGACTAAAAATCCTCCTGTGCTCGGGGAAGGCAGAGGTTTTAGTGAGAGCAACTTGCACACAGCTGCTGGCCCTGGCACAGCTGACACGGAGCTCTCCCCGCTGAGGACCGGGACGAAGATGCTGGGGGTGGGATAGGAAAGCTGTCAGGGGCTCTGGACCCAGCCCAGGTCCTCGTCCCGCTCTGCACAGGACTGGTGTGGATGTCTGGGGCGTGTGGCAGCCCTGCAGCTCACCCTCTGGTGCCACTGGAGGTGTGGTGGCCGTGGCTGTCCCTGTGCCATGCAGCATCAGGTCTGACTCCCGGGAGACAGAACGCTGGCAGAAAATCCAGGAGGGCACTCACCTAAAAACCTCCCTTGACCTTTTTCACATGCTGTTAAATTACTTTCATGCCTGAGTGTAATTTTCTGGCTGTTCCCCGTGCCCATCAATTACCCAGCGTGGCATGCTGGATCCTTAGCTGCAGGACAGTTTTTCCAGTTGTTTGTTTTGAAAGCTCTTAAGAGCAATATACTATCAGCTGAGGTTTCTAATTAACTCTGAATAGCTAGTCTGCTGCCACTCAAGTATAATTCTCATTAGCATCTCAGCTAACAAGCTTCAGTGTTTGCCCTCCTAATTAGCTTCTAGTTAGAAGTCTTTCCCTATTCTAAGATGTGCTGTTGTTAATTGCAGTTCCAATTGCTTTTACAGCATGCTCCTGAGAGACTGCTAAAACTGCTGGTTTATATAGCCTGGCAGAGATCAATATCTGGGATACTTACAACTGGGGGTGCTTTATTCTCCTGTACATGTGTCTCTATGGCCTGTTTATGCAAGGGGGTGGGGCAGAACTGCAGCTTTTAAAGTAAATGAGGAAATATTTTGCCTTTCAGACAGGGGGTACAATCTCGAAGTGAGTCTGCTTGAAGCAGAGTACAACTTTCACAGCCAACGCTGCATGAACTCCTTCCCATGGCTGGTGGTGGCTTGTGGTTTTTTCCATGCAGCTGTCTGTTCTCTGCCCACGGGTTTCCAAACCTTCGTGTGTGCCCCACGAATGCCCTATTGATGCCGAGTTTAAAAAGGAAGTGTGTGTGTCTGTTGCCGGGACAGAGCATGTGTCAGGTTAGCTATTCCATCCAGGCTGCAAGCTCAGGGTGGTATTTCTGTGGAATGCTCTTAGCACGGTTTAATGTATGCCTGCGAGCTGGATTAACCCCTTAGTCCCTACAGCTTGGGAGTATTATGGCACATTTAGTATTAGTGGGCTCAGACAGCTGTGTCTGTGAGGAACTGGCTAATGGATTCAGTGGAGCAGGGTGTGTGGTTGTGCAGGTTTCCACTGGAGCAGAATGAAGCTTGCAGATGGAGCAAGGTAAGTCTTTCAAGTTTCACAAAATACCTGAAGTTGTCCCATGGATGTAAATCTGTTTTGTGCAGACTTTCAAATCACACTCTCAGAGAGAGGGAAAATAACCACTCAGCTTGCGAAGTTTACACCAGTGGGCTTCTCCCTCTGGACATGTCCAGAGTCCTCCTATTACCACTTTCTAAACTGAAGCCCACTGTTTTGCCAAGGTTTCCGCAATTTGTTTAGTTAATCAGATCCCATGCATCCTAAAGAGGGCAGTACTGAAAGCAGATACTGAATTTTATCATAGGGTGCTTGGATCCTTCTGCCTTTTTGAGTGCTTCCTGATATTCTTTTTCTAAATTGAGGGGTAAGGTTTTAGTGTTACCAGTGCAAACTAACTTTGAAGATTAGTCCTTTTTATTTGTCATAGGAAAACTACTATAATCCTGTGTTGTTTTATCATGCTACAAATGAAAGCTCTGATCCTAGAGGACCGTGCGGGAGTGCCCTTGCACCTGAGCAGAGTCCAACATACAGGTGTAAGGAAAAGGAAAGGGAGAAATTTTGGTAATGAATACACTTTGGTTCATTACCCATTTAAAAATGAAGTTTAAATATGGTCTACTCATACTATTAGCAATAGATTTAATAAGTCATAGGTCTTTCCTATCTGATTGCTTTAGAAAAATGCATAAGCACTTAGGTGGACCTAAGGTAACTGAGCAAGTTGAAAGGATAAGAGCATGTTTACAGAATCTTGCATATATGCCTGGTTTTGTTCATGTAAGATTTTTGATCATAAATCATTCACTAGCATTTTTTTAGCTGTAAAAACAAAAACTTAAAATGAAGTTTGATGAGACGCTGATTTTCTTGATTTGACTGCCAATTCATGTGTTAGAAAATAGGAGTAATGATGAGCAAACCTCAGTATTTGAATCTATTTCAGTTACTTATCAAAGATGCATGTTTAAATTAACTGTTTAACCTCTTTTATCTGGAAAACTGGATTCCATGTCACAAACAGGCTATTTACTGTGCTGTACTTTATTTACTGATGGCAACATAAAGCAAAGGACAGTCAAATGATAAAACTTTTTAGGAGCTTTAAAGTATAACTTGATTTCATGTTTGGGCAAGGAAAACAAGATTTCAAGTGAGAGATCTGTAGTGTGTACGTGTTTAATACAGATTAAGGCAGGGAATAAATCAGAAAGAACTTGGAACCAAGGGTTCTGATGGTAAAACAGAGAAAGACACAAAGCACTTATGTGACAGTCCAGCTACTGAAGGACTTGTCCCTCAGGGGAAAAAAACCACAAAAGCCAAAATAACCCTTTCAGACCAAAATTGTGCGGATGCTACAAACGCGTTAGTGTTAACCATCAGGCATGAATGTACATGACCTTGATGCAAATGAGATGTTGACTATTTTATCCATTTGTAACAATAATGTATTTTCTTCTTCTTAGATTGTTCAATTTGTGAGGACTTCAGTGTTCTTAATGTCTGGGGAAAAACCTCCAAAGGCAGCTGGAGCTTCAGCTGTAGCAACTATAGTGCCCTTGCAAATTGTTGATGAGATAAAGCTATGTATGGAGTGCTCTTCATGATCTCTGTCCTCTTTAACATCAGTTGCTTTAAGTATTTTTGTCATCAAAGCAGTTTATATAATGCTGGGTTATTGCCAAATGTGTCACCTAAAGTATTTTTCTTTAAGCTAAACTGATGTCATGATCTTTTTGTTAAGGCAAGAAATAAGTTATATTCTGGGATAGAAAAATAGTGATAGGGTACCACCTTCACTGACAGCGTAGAAAGAATAATGTTGAAATAACTCATAAACATATTGAATGTGTAGATTCCTCTACAGATTGGGTATAGCCTTAACTCCATCTGGTTCAGTAAATGTTTATGAGGGTTCTTGAATCTGAAAACAGAGAGAATCTCTGAACTAAATCTTCCTTCTAATAAGACTATGATCCAGGCCATTTCTTACAGCAGAACAGCCTTTCTGCATAGATAGTTACAGACAGCATTTCCTTAATTATTTATACAACACATACCAGGTGTGCTGATCATGAAGTTTCCCTGGAGGCTCCAGAAGGACATGAGATAGTGGAACAATGCTAGAATCTCCTGGATGAAAGTCAGTCATCCGTGTCAGTGATCCTCCTTACAGAAACATTTCAGAAGCTAATCTTCTTGGGCTTGTCATCCAAACTGTGCTGGAGGTGTGAACAAACTGCCCTTCCAGGGATATTGTGCTCTTGTGTGAAACTAAGAAAGAATAAGGGTAGGGGAATACAAGGGTCATTGGCCAGTTTGCCAGGGGAAAAAGCTGACTGCCTGCTTACCTGGGTGAGACCCCTCACTTGACTTTTCAGTCACCTTGCTTATCAAGAGTCCAACATTCAGCTTGCAAATTCATTGTTTGGGGCAAAAGCATGAGTGGAAGCTCACACTGAGGAAATCAGAGGACTGTTTTGGAAATGTGGGCTCTTCTTGTGGAAGACAGAGCCATATTTGTTTGAGATGCTAGTAACCAAGGGCATGTTCAGTGGAGCACAGGGAAGAAAGGGCCTTTCTCTGCAGAAGAAATGGGGAAATAGCAATGTCTCTAAGCTTACACTCAGAAAGGACCTGAGAGGCAGAGAAGGTAAGCAATACCTGAATGTGAACCAACGTGATGTAATTAAGGAGACAACACAGGCTTTAAACTCTGAGTGGTGTGCAGTGACCAGGACAAACTCAATTTTCTTCTCCCTGTGCAAATAAAAAAAAAATCTCAGTGAGGGGGAATACCTAAATATAGGGAATGATTTTTACAATTTTGTAGTTCAAAGGAACAGCTAAAAGAATAAAAGACTTGCAGAGAAGATGCCTATGAGAAGACAGGACAATATGAGCTCAAGGAAGTATATATCTCCTATCAAAAGGCTTGAGAAGAACTCTCTGAAAAGCTGGTATTGTTCACAGGAAAAGCAGAGAGATGTTAGAAGTAAAAAGACATCTTTCAGAAAGTGGAGGTCATGTTTGAACAGAGAAAATAGAAAAGAGCATACATTGGAGTTAAATAAGGCAAGTTAAACAAGGCAGGTAAAATCAATTTTGAGGAATGACTTGCTAAACTTGCAGAAACAATAAGAAAAGCCCTTCAAACACCCAAAGAGTAGGAAGGCTGTCCATCAGCAGGCTTGATAGGTGATTGCAGTGTAATAAGAACACTCAAAGTACATAGGGCTGTTACAGAAAAGCTAAATAAATCTTTGCTTTGCTGTTCATTATAAAGACTCTCAGGAAGCTTTCTCTTCTGGACTATTTCAGTATCTGAAACTATAAAGAGCTGTTCTAAATTGAAGTCTCAGCAGAACAGGTTTAGAACAATTGGATAAAATGCATAATACTATTTATAAAAATAGTTGGTAGCCATGGTAGCCACCCCAGAATCCCAAATGTTGAGTTGTCAAATTAGTGGTTTTGTTGGATATGAATTCAATAATTGCTGTGGCAAGTGAAGGTAGCAAATGGAATTGATGTTTAAAGAGTTATATACACTGGTAAATCTAGCATTCTTTGGGCAAATTTATGGAGACTAAAATGAAGACTTGAATTTGTAGACTGAATATAATATATTAGGTAAATGTCAGAAAGGATACTGTAGAAGGAAACTGTCACAAATATGTTTGCTTTGAAGCCCTGCAGCCTATGGCTAGAGTAGAGGTGGTTCAGTTGATGAAGTGTGGCTTTACTTCAAAGGTTCTTTACTAATGGTCATCAAATCCCTTAAAGTTTCAAGAAATAAAAGAGAAAGTGCTCCTGTAGTTTTGAACTGGTTAAGGCTTTAATTAGGCAAAGGTAGTAAGTAACACAGGGTAAGAACCTTCAGTTTTCCTTATGCAGGAAGGTCACCAGGCTGCAGAGTCTCTGCTGTTATCTCTTCTTTAAATTATCTACTGTTTTAGAAAAAAAGGATCACAGAATTGTTTGGGTTGGAAGGGACCATAAAGATCACGTATTTCCAACACCCCTGTCATGGGCAGGGACACTAGAGAAGGCTGAGGACACTAGACAAGGTTGATCAAAGCCCATCCAGCCTGGCCTTGGTTGATCAGGAGAGGTGACAAACTTTCTATATAAGAAATTTTCAAGATTCTCAAAACTGGCAGTGACTGTTCTCCATCCTCTCACCCAGCCTAGACAACTGTGAAATAATGCAGAAGGAAGAAGAACCACAGGGATAGAACTATTCAGGAATGACACCGTATCTTGGTGTAATTTTGAATAGTTATTGGAAAACAGCAGCTCAATCCTTGGTAGTGCTTAAGAAGATAAATAGGATGTTAAAGACTTTACAGACAGCCTAAAATAAAAAATAAATTCAGATTTGTGTGTGAATCCATGGTATGCCCAAGTGTTGTGCAGTGCAGTAACTGTGTCTTCAATACAGTAGAAATGGTAGACAGAAAAGCTGCCATAATGATAACACAGAATGGTTTCTATGCCAAGAGAGCTTAAACACAGGCTTGGAAAGGACATCTGGGTTCATCATGTTCAGTCCTCAAGTATTGCTGGCACATACAGCCCTTTCATGTTTTTCTCAAGGTTGCCGGAGAATTGTCTGGTCTCTGGTCAGAATGCATCAAGCCTGTTCTGCTCTGCTGACACTGCAGTAGGTACCTGTTCTGCTCTTCTTCACTCTGCCTTTCCCCCTGTGAGCAATGCCATTCATGTTGAAAATTGAGCTAGATACTAAAATGGACCCTGGTAAGACTGCACAGTGCATTTTTTGATATTTAATTAAATAATGTGACAGTGCAAGCAGGCCTGGCCACTATTGTTCTCCAAATGACAAAAGCAATGTTAGAATTTGTAATGCTCCCACACCTCTGCAAAAGCTGAAATAATGGCTGTAGCAAGTCAGTGGAGGCCCAACTGTATGGTATTTCTTCTGCATGTTTGTGTCCCTGTGCTCAGACTTAAAAAATATACAATGCTGTCGTCTTTTTTTTTTTAAATGTTTTTTTTAAAAATCAAGATGCAAAAAAGCCCACATAAAAAATAGCCCTCCAGGGAATTTAATCTCTGTACAACTGTGTACTTTTTCATAACATGTACCTCCCAAACACTTTCTGATGTTCTGGATACGGGATATCAAATTTTACCAGCAGCTTTCTTCAGAGCCGTGGGAGTCCAGCGAGGAGGTTGTATTCCTTGGCAGAGATTTTTAAATTATTACCTTGTTAAGGTAAGTGGGAAATTCTGTCTAAAAATTGCTAGCATGGAATTATGCAGAATTTTAGCTGTAATTTTCATATTTTGTGGGAGGCTTAGGGGTACTTATTAGCTTTTAATGCTGTTGGATAAATTAATGGCTATGTCACGGAGCTGAGTCTGAAATCTCAATCAAAATTTTGTCAGACTTTTTTTTTTTAAATGGACTTAAAGCAAACTCTGCAGCTCTTTTCTCCACAGTGTCAGTTGGAAATTAATTGCAAATATTTCCATTTATTCTGCCTATTCCTCCATCCCTATTTAGAGATATACATTCTCTAAAGCGCTCTTGTTTTAACAAAAAGGGCCACTTTTCTGCCACATAGCTCCTTTTTTTTGGTTACTATATTTCAGTGCTGTGAGATTAAAATGTACGTATTGTCTCAAAAGACTTATTTGCAAATAGTGCTACTTGTCTTTCCCCTTTTTTCAAATGCATATCTGAAGAATCACTAGAAATAAATTTGAAGAGAATCAGGCTCACAGTGTTTAAAGCAATGTGTATAGACTTGCTCTTTAATGACAAGCATTCTCTTTTCTAACAAATGTAGAGGGCTAGCTGTTGCTTACCTAATTGCATTGGTTTGTGATACAAACACATTGTTCAACAGCTACTTTAAAAAGTCATTGAAGAAATCTCTTTAGTTAAATTTCTGCAGTTTGAGGATGAAGGCTGCACAGGAAGCTCCCCAGGCACCATGGTCAGTAAATCTGGACAAACTTTCTACAGGTGATTGGGCTTCAGAGTTTTACAATCTGCTGAACATTAAGGAGCCCAGACTGGTTTTAACCTTAGCTCAAACAAATACTTAAAAATTCAAGGTATAATGATAAGAGAATTTTAGTTTGACATTTTACCCTGAAATAATAGGTTAGGACTTTGAACGCTGGGAACTGGTGGATCTGTGGTGCTTTCACGAGGGCTTGTTTGCAGGACCTTGTTCTCTCCCTGATGCTTGGTCCTAGTACCTATTTAGGCTCCTGGGTGCCCTTTTCCCAGACATATCCCAGTGCATCCCACAAGCAGCTCCCACACTCTGCAAGCTCCAAACCCAGCCAGGGGAGTCAAACCTGCCCCTGGTGCTGAGGCCTCAGCTCACAGCCCTGCGCTTGCTGCTTGAGATACAAATGATTGGTGTGGTAGTTTTCACATAATAACTTAATGGTTATAATACCAGTCTCAGAAGTGGTCGAACTTGGGTTTGGGTCCTGCTTCTCCCAAGGGATATTCAAATCCACCTGTCCCTTCCCAGGCTGTAGGCAACCTTTCAGCCCGTCCTATTGAAGTCGTGCCATGGGGAAGGATTTGCAGAGCTGGAGAGGAGAAGCAAGTGGGAACCTGACTGTGGTCTACCAGTTAGGACCTTCCCTGAAGGAAGGTGGGGAAGCAGGTATCTGGCAGTATTCCCAAGGCTGCTTACTACATGCTTTACATTAAAACATCACTGAATAAAAATCAAAACTGGCCCTGGAGGGAGACAGAGTCCAAACCTGGCATCTCTCTCCATGGGGAGAGCTTGCAACCACCTCATCCTGGCAGCAGGTGCTATTTTCATGCTAACCACACCCTCTTCCTCCAGCCATGTCTTTAAATGAAAGTTGGAGCAGCTGCTCCCTTGTTCTGACACCAGAGCTGCACTGAGGAGGGAGTGTTACCTGTGCTCACAATTACTCAGTCCCAAGTGGGATTTCAGGGGTGTAAGTGTGAAGAGGCTCAGCTCAGCCAAAATGTTGGGATCACAGCATGGAGGAAGAAAAACCTGAGGTACCCAAATACCTTCTTTTTGGTGAAAAAAATGGGTTCCTGCAGACTATTGGGCACCTTATGAGATATTTTCTCGGAGGAGGGGAGATGTCATGGCTAATTTAGCACTGTCTTACACTTGGAAATTGTTTCCTATTGTCATAGTCTTGGTACCTCTATGGCTTTGAGGACTTTGCTTTAAGTGAGTTGAGACCATGTTTAATTTGAGATATGACTGAAGGACATGCAAGGTTGACTTCAGCTCTGGAGTCTCCAATTCTCTTTTGAAAATTACTTCAGTTTCACAGTCATTTAGAAGCTTTTGAAAATTTTCCTCTTCCTATCTGTCTCCGGCTTCTCCTTGTGTAAAATAGAGATAACAATACCTTCAGGACCCACTGTGTTTTAAAAAAAGATTTGTGATCCTCTGAAGGTCAGCATACTGAGCACTGAGCATTAACTCACTAATTGAAGAGCTTGGCAGATGAGAGAAAAGTTGAGAAAAATTATGTCTGCTGGTGGACTGGGTGAGGTCGAGATGCCTTTTAATGAGGCCTTTTGCTGGCAGTGGTAAGATACGTGGATCAGTGTGTTTGTCATATTCTTTTGGCTTAAGGAGAGCAGCTTCCATCACACAGGAATTAGGCTGTTAAAGGCTTATGGGCCAATCCAAGTCATTTATGGTGGGGCTGTGTGGGGTATTTGCCAGTACTGTTTGAAATGCTAGAGTTTGCACTAAAATAAACCTATGTCATTAGACCTTTGCAAGATAACCTTGGCTAAGCATGGCTGACCTTTCTCCTTGATTGCTCTGTCTCTTTGCTTCTCTTCCCACATGGTGCCTTGTTCTGCCAAACTTTCTCTCCTAGACACAAAGTTCTGCCCCGGGTTGGTGGTCTGCTGTGAGGACTCCTGTGCTGATTTCAAGGCTCATGGAGGATCTTCTGTTCCTAGGACAGCAGGTAAACCCCCAAAGCCATAGAAGTGTGAGTTTGTGTGTTGAGCCTGTGCTTTTCTCTGTTCCACTTCTGAGAAGCAGGGCATGGGAATGGGGCAGAGTACTTCAGGGCTGCAATTTCCAAGGGTAGAGAAGTTGCTGTGTTGGCTTCTCTTCAGCTGTAGGTCAAGGCAGTCACTGTTTCAGTCCCTTGCAAGGAGTTGCTTTGCAGGTTTGTATTTGTGGATAGAGGAGTCCATGCCATAGTACCTGCTTTCTGCGGTCATAGCTAGTTTGGGTTTTTTTAGGATTTAACTAATCAGGAGTTTGTCTTTCAACCTATTTTCTTTCTTCTGATTGCTCTGAGGTGACTGTGACTTGCCCGTATCTGAGATGTTAGCCAGTAAACTGTGAGGGAGTATATTTTAATTTGAAATTTTTTTTCACAGTCTAACGTATTTGTGTAGACCTTCCTTCTTATGATCCTGCACTGGACTGGCACTCAGTCTTGTTGTCTCCTCCAGCTTTTGAGTGCCGAATTTTCTTATAAGAATATTGCTTAAAGAAAGACAAAATCTCTCATTTTGGCATAAAACCACAATACACGTAAAATCAACCCGTGGCAACGAAGTGTGCCTTTGATTCTGACCGGTCTCAGATTTGTCCTAAGATGGTGTGGAATCTGTAGGGACGTGCAATGCATTTCTGATTTTTTGGAGGGGAAATATGATGCTCTTCCAGTTCCTGAGGGTTATTCTGTAGTAGGGTTTCTCTGGGCCCTGCTGAGAGGTGATGGACTGTTTTTTATTCAGCTGTCCCTTCCTCACCTCTTCCAAGACTTATGTCAGAATAATTGCTATTAGAAATCAGACAGGTAAAACTATGTATATGTACATATGTGTGCATACATATAAAATATATATATAAAACCCAAATGTCTGTATAAATGAAATAGGCAACAGCATAAATGTTTAGTCTCTGACAATAATTAACACAGTCAAATGTAAAGGAAAACCTTAATCACAAGATTTACTTACTCTTTCTCTAAGGTTTTATACAGAATTGAGCATTTGAGAATGAGAGTTTTTTGACCATTTCTGGGTGTAGTGTAGTATAACGTTTGTACCAGGTTAATAATCTAAAAAAAGCTGATCGTGCTTTCCCACATTGTAGCATGCCAAATGTAGTTGGAAATGTCTACATTATCTTAAAAGTGAGAGTGATTCCAGGAACTTTGACTTGTAACTCACACCACATATAATATGTTAAATGCCTAGACAGGTATTTACATGTGATGTCTAACTGAACGAATTCTCGTTTGTGAGATAAAAATGATATAGGGAGGCAGAGTAGAGCATAGCACAACAGTGTTTCTAAAATATTTACAATCATAAGATCTATAAAATATTAAAAAAAAATACAATCCAAATAGTTGTGGTGACCAGTGTTCAGGATTCTCTTTTACCTTTACAGCAGAAGAAACCTGAAAGTGTGTATTTCTGTCAGAGCAAACTCTAGTGAGGTTATATCTGATCCTACTTTTGGGACCATGAGTTTTATTACCAAGTGAACTGTCTGCTTCTGACATTCCAGGAGGTTTTTTCTGTTGCTTCAAAACCTTTTTGGACCTTTCTTTTGGCTTTCATGTCTGGTTAAACTTAGGCCTGGAAGGCATTGCAGAAAAGGCACATTAATATTTTCCTCTGGGGCTCTGCCATGCCCCAGCATTACAGTTTTTACCTGCTGGCTGGTGGAAGTCTGGATGTCAGTTGCTGTTATCTGATATCCACGTACAATACCCAGAGGTATTGGGCAGAGCAGGGGTCAGGGATGGAGCTGCAGATCAAGTGATGAAAGAATTTGGTTGTTGTGGAAGCAGGTTAAAGCATAGATCTATGTGAGTTATGGTAGTTGGGCTTTGGCTGGGAGTTGTGGTATTCTCCAGATTTCAGGAGGCAGAGAAGATCAGAGAAACAGTTTGTCAGGAATGTTTCATGGGATGTCAAACAGCTCTTGTCAGACTTGATTCTTTGTTTTCAGAAAGGCAGGATGATATTTTCAAAAACCTTTAATATTGTGGTTTTGCTAGACTGGTTTTTACAACCAGATGAAGTGGGTAAGGGTTTGCATTGTCCCATTTATTAAGGATATCCCAGGTCCTCACCTCCCAGATGTGTGTCAGGCTGTCTGGCCACTCCAGTTCATCTGTTCAGTGGTCCTTCCAGATCAGCACTTCACTGAAATTCTCCATAACATATTAACAAAAATTGGTAAAACACTCTGTAAGAGGCCTCAAGGAATGATTAGTTTAATCTTCAATTACTTCCCACTGAGACTTGATGGGAAATCATTTGAAAAGTTATGTATGAGCTTTAATGTAATCTGCCTGTTCAGTTGTCATGAAGAGTAGTGTGCAGAGGGGAAAGATGTTGCAACTGGAGAAACCCATGTCATTAGGATCGAGTATTTTACACTGCTGCCTGAGATGTGGTTTTGGTCTGCTTGTGTGGCTTCAGCTACTAGAATATGGCTACAGGGGATTAAAGAGAACATAGGGGCAGAGTCAGTACAAATGGTATGTTCAAGAATGTAAGCCATCACTGAGAGGCTGAAGTTGCAGCATATTAGCAGGGAATAATATTTTCATTTATATGTCTAGTGAGATGCTGCCAAGAAGCAGTCATGCTTGTTCTGCCCTTGGTTGGGAAGGTTTGTGGATCAGGCTGTTGAACTATTCTTAAATCCATAGCAAAGTAGGAGCTAAAGCAAACCCAAGTAGCTTTTACAGTGCTCTTTTTCAATGAGGTGAGTGAGGAAGGGGGAGAGAAGAGGAGTGATTTCCCGAGTCCTTTGGAACTGGCTGATTGCCTCTAGTGAGCAGTTGCACATGAGTGCCTGCCTGGGGAAACACACCACTGCTTGGTGTTTCACAGCAGATGGAGAACACTGTCCACTTTTGTAAGAGTGAATGTGGTACTGTGCTGTGAACTGGTTTGGGGTTTTTTGTCAATTGCTTAGCCTTATCTCTGCAATCAGATGGTGGTTCCTTGTTGCTTTGTTTAGGTCTCTGGTCCTACAGTCATTAAAGCTGTTTTCTATAACCAAAAAATTCCAACCTTCTGAGGAATTAGAGATTTACTACGTGAGGATCCAAAAGTGCTCCTTCTGGCTATGCAGAAATCTGCCAATTGAATTAATTAAAAAGAATGAAACACAGTAAGAACTCCCTAGTGCCATTCACATCTGCCATGGACTCCCATCAGACAGCTTGTCTTGCATCTTCATGCTGGAAGTCTCCTACATCTGTGTGGTTTTAGGTTCCTTACATTTGCTGTCCATATCCATCCTCAAACATCTGGGTTAGGTTTCTTTCTTATGCTGGGTATGCCCAGCCCCCTGTGGATTTTGGCTGGAAATAGGAAGGCTCTGTAGTACTCAAAATCAGGTCTGTATCTTTTCAGTTTTGTTACTATTCAGAATAATCTTTGCTCATGTATTGGAAGCAGCTTTGCTGACAAAAACAAACCAACCAACCAACCAAACAGAAACAAAAAACCAAAAACAAAACAAAACAAGCAAAAAAAAAGGAGTGCTTGCTCATCTGCTACAAGCAAACTGAGTCCTGTTAATCCATAATTTAAACTAATCTTCTTGATTGCACTCACATGATCTACCCATCAGAGAAATGGATGGTGGCAGGTACTCTGGCACTCCTTTGGCTAGTGGTAGCTTTGCTTGCCTCCAAATCTGCCTCAGGTTTGGAAGCTGGAAGTTCAGATTGGACATTAGGAAAAGGTTCTTCACTGAGAAGGTGGTTGGTCACTGGAATAGGCTTCCTAGGGAAGTGGTGTCAGCACCAAACTGGTCAATGTTCAAGGAGCACCTGGACAATGCTCTTAGTCATATGGTTTAGTTTTAGGTAGTCCTGAAAGGATCAGGGCATTGGACTTGATAATCTTTATGGGTCCCTTCCAAACTGAGATATTCTGTGATTCTGTCAGTACCCATGTTGCTGTGGGTATTTATAGGCAAGCAAATCCTACTGCTTTTCCCTGCACGGACCCAGACTTATTTGGGAAGTATCCTCTGGTGTACAACACTGAGTGCCATGTTGAATGGAAAGCACTGGGGAGGACTTTAAAATCTCTGGTGGTGTTGGACATGGAATAATTTGCATCCAGAAATGGTTTGTGGGTGTGCATTAGTTAGGAGAACTTATTAAATGAGGCAGATGAACTTCTTCAGGATGGCCAGAATGCTCCTGTATGCAGGAGCTAGAGAAGGTTTCTTTGATCCATAGGCTGATGGGTTTGCAGCAGCATTTCACTGAGGTCAGGAGAGGAAACACTCCTTGGTTTACGTGACAGCCAAAACAATAGCAGCTGATGCCTAGGTCAGAGGAGCATGTTCAGGCTGGAATGTAAGTGGAATTTTGGTGGTTGGAGTGGAGCTATGTCTGAAAATGAGCAGAGAGCCACAGAGAGGGGGGAAAAAGAAACAGCTGGAAAAAGCCAGGAGACAATGAGGAACGTAAAAGCAATGGCAGTACAGGCATGTGGTGAAGGCAGGGAGAGGAGATGTGGCATCCGTGGACAGAAGGCTGGGTGAAGGGCACTCATGGATGCAGGAGAGGGGGATGGCCCCTCCCGCCTGCCCCTGGGATGTCCAGGGAGTGATCTGTGCATTCTGTAAACTGAGAGGAACCACAAGATCCTAATACTGGCAAACCACTTTGTGCTAAAAGAGGCAATGTTATATGTATATCACAATAAACCTTCTTTTGTTGAAATGTCTCGTCTTCCTACCTGTCACCAGACATGAGAGCTAACAATTCAACTGCAACTCAGCGTCCCAGTAGCTTGGTGCTTGTGTAAATCATCTGCACAAAGGCAGAAATCATCCTTTTGGTGGAAGCATTTGGAAACCGACCACTGAGGATTTCACAAGCCATATGGCTGCACAGCCTCCATGGGATGACATGGAAACACATGCTTCTATTGGAAACCCTGCATGTGTTCACTGGGGATAGCAGTTTTTTCATGTAGCTCTCTGCAGGGGTACTAAGTACCCCTGAAGCACTTTGAGCACGGCACTGGGAATAAAGTCAGAACTAACAGCAACCTGCTGTGTGACGCTTCCAGTTCTGCCCCTTGAAAGCTGTACATGTTTCCCACAGAAGGCCAGGGAGATGCTGACTGTGCTGGCAGCCTGTCCCAGAAACAGCAGCTACCTCTTGTATGGTCTCAGCTTCCATGAGCCATCACTTAAGCAGATAAGCTCCTTGGCTGTCACGGCAGTGCTGATGAATTTGGTTTTCCTTTTCTTTTTGGCAGCTCTCGGGTCAGGCAGTCTTTTATGAGTATTATCTGAACTTTATAGGTTGCAACACTTTTCTTGAATTTCCATTCCTGAGGCTGCCTCGCAATAATACCCAAAACACCATTTACATTTTAGTATTTAAATCATTTATGAAGTGATACGAAAATCTCCCGTGCCCTAAATATTTTATCTGGGTTTTTTTTTTTTTTTTTTTTAAATCTTGTAAATTTTCCTCGGTGGAGATGGGGAGCTGAGCACACCCTTGCCAAGGGAAAAGTCTGCAGCTGAGCATAGTCTGGGGTCTCCAAGCAGAAGCAAAGGAGTAGAACTGAAGAAGCTGCTGCCTTTTCTTGACTTGGCAGACATCTTTGATTTTTTTTTTTAATGCTTTTTATTTTCAAAACCTGTGGCTGATGAAACAGCAGAACATCAGGACCTAATCCCACCGCCACTGAGATGAGTGGGTGGGAGGCACTTCCCAGCCGTGTTGGGGTAATTGCTGGGCTGGCTGTGGGAGGAGGGCAGGGTATGGTGAGGGAACAGGAGTCTCTCCACATCCATCCTGGGCCTTGGCAGGGTGTCAGGGAGAGACAGTGTGGGGACACAAACAGCTGCTAGGTGGATGCAGCAGGCTGCCAAGCTAGTAGCAAGCTCCACGCAGCAAGGCTGGGCTTCTGGCAAGGAATTACCAGTGACTTGTGCTGCAGTTTCTCTGAGGTTGCTGGAAGAAGGCCCAAACCGGTCTCCTTTCTGGAGGATCAGCAAGCTAGAACCCAGTTACTGCACACAGCTCTAATGCTTGCTACCACAGCACTGCAAAAACTCGTGTGGCTGTAGTCCTGGGTCAGTGCTGAGCTCCCTGTGCTTGGCTCACTCTGGTCTGTCAGAATCCGGGGGTTGGCTTCTGGCTAATGGAGAAATGCATTGATAATCTCCTGCAAGCATTGATTTAAATATCACTACCTTTGGTGGTGCTGTTAGCAAGGGATGACCCCAGCAGCATTAGTTCTGCGTGCAGTCGCGGCACCACCGCGGTCCAACCAGTGCCACCATCTGCTTTTTGTGGCTCCGCGTTCTCCTCCTGCCCCCCTGAGTCCTGGAAATAAATATTGCTCAGTGCAAGGCTCAGGGTGGACTTCTGTACACCAAGGATTACTTGTTTTTCCTTTTGTGATGCAACTCAAATCCACAGTGTGTTAAACACGGTCTACATCTAAAGTGAACTGTTGAGAACAGGTTCTCAGAGGGGTTTACTTCTGAAACAGAAATATTTGCATAGCATTGTAGGAGCACTTTTTAATGAACCAGACACTTTCCAGCACGTAGCTTGCTAAAATTTATTGTAAACCAAACATGTGCAGGAGGACTTATTGACTAACCCCTGTAAGTAAGCAGGGCCAAAATAATTTCTTTCAAGTGAGATTCATTGTGAAATGAGTAATTTTCATTGTAATCTGATTTGTTACTTGTTTACCAGGAAAGGAGTATGTCTGATACTATCTACTGCAGGGTTGTCCTACATGCTAAGGACCTGCAAATGATTTCTTAAAGCACACTAATCTCAGAAAACCTCTGTTTGCTATAACTTGAACTGGGAGTATGACACATGTAGAACTGATGTTTTTGCTCTCTATACTATATAAATTTTTAAGAATATATCTGATATATATTCAGATATCCCCTGTACATCTGAAAATTTAGGAATATTTGTGACTGAAGGTACATCTAGCCTGGTATTCTGCCTTCATATATTGTAAGTGCCAGATGTTTTGGAAGCAGTCATTTGTAATGTCTGGATATAACTTCTCTTTTTTTCCCCCAGTAAGGGGGAAGTAGGGTCTGCAGCAGGAATTCAGCAGTTCTAGCAGAATTTAGCAGTGTTTCTGATAATCTTTAAAAAATACAAAGTAATTATAAAAAAATTCTTATATTGAAATTTTAACTCTGATTACTACTGATGTATCAGTTTATACCTGGTTTCTCCAAGTAGTGTATTCTTTGGGTTCCCAGCAGTCTACGAGCTACTTCTTCTAAAGCCCCACATAATTCCAGTTCTCCCCTTTGTCTGTGCTAATGCTTCCTGGTCTGACCACAGAAACTGCTGAAGCCCTGTTCCCCAGCTTGTCTGGGAGCACCTCACTGTCTCTCACCATCCTTCTCTCTCTGACTTGAATATCTTGTGCAAAGCTGGCTTCCATGGTTACTATTAAAATAGTAAAAGAAGATATTTTTGGCCAGAATCTGCCAGTTCAGCAAAATCAAAATGCCATGGGGAAATGTTCTGATTACAGTGAAATTCAAGCAGGATGTGGTCTAGCAAGCTTACATCAAAAGCCTTAACAGCTTCCTCCAGCTCAACTGCATCTTCT
Organism: Florisuga fusca; assembly: GCA_038090715.1. NCBI lineage: Eukaryota > Metazoa > Chordata > Aves > Apodiformes > Trochilidae > Florisuga > Florisuga fusca. Next base: position 22,116,358 of record JAAWXA010000013.1, read on the forward strand.
CAGGCCACTGCCCTCCTGGTCTGTCTGGCACACTGCTCTGCCACCAGGGAAACCTGGCATGCAGACAGCCTCGTGGCAGGGCTTTTCTGTGGAAATCCTCACTTTCACTGTTCTTTTTATTTTAAGAGTTGACATAATAAAATCTGCTCTGCCCAGTGTCAGCCAGGGTATCTTTCCCTCAGCCAGCTTCCTCCAGAGCACTTATTTCTGTGTCCAGACATCTTTGCAGGTGATGTCTGGCAGGTGATTTTAGAGGTACATAAAAGCTATTCAACCATGTGATGGCCTTTGCTCAGTAATATATTGCTGTCACTTGTCCCTCTTGGTCTATCCTGTTTGTTTCCCTTGTGGCATGTCCCAGTGAGGTTGCAGACCTTCTGATGAAGGGGGCTGCCCTTTTTATGTGCCATGAGGCACCAAATATACCTCCTCAGCCTGAATAACTTTTTCTTTGTAATAGGATCTCCTGTAGTTTAGATAGCTCTGTGCTTTCCTTAAAAATTGTGTTCTACTGTTCCTCTGCTAATTTCCCTCACAGGTATTAAGGCAGGATGAGCTGCGGATTTTGTGCAGTTTTAGAGCACTGACCTGATGGCTCCATGTTTGCAACCTTTATGGTTTTCTAAAGCTTCTGAGTCTTTATAAATCTAAGGGACTCCATCACCCAAGGAGACTGGCAGACCAAAGGGTGTATGGACCTTATCATAGTTCCCAGACCCAGCTCTGCTGTTTGCAAGGCACTTCCCTGCCTTAGGGTGAGCTCCTGGTTTTACTGCTGTGGGCCTGGTCTTTCAGTGCAGGTGAAAAGACAGCAGCTTTCTCCTCCATGATCACCTGTCCCTGCCTTTCTCCGCTGGCCAAGCTTTTCAGAAGCAGTAGCAGAGTACTTCTTTCAGTGCATTTATCCCTCTTTGCAAATTGCAGTGTGCAGTGATGAGAGACACTGAACACATAATTTTCAGTAAGACCTTAAAATGTGGGCTTTTTATCCTGGTGGACAGCAAAATGTGGGGCAGGAGACAGGCTCCTAGCACATGCAGACAGTTTTTTCTGAATGTAAAGCTTAGCATCCCAGAGGATGAACATGTGCTTTGCAGCCCCTATCCTGTTTGAAGATTTTTATTACCCACAGATGTGTTATGTTCCTGGTGGGCCAGACTGGAGGACTGCAAGGAGCAGTGACAAACCTGTGCTTTCGATGACCTTGCTTTCAACAGCTTACCTGAAGCACGAATGGGGGTCAAGCAGCTTTGTTTTCTGAGTTAGATGTAAGTAAGACGTTGCTGGATGCCCTACTGAACTACCCACTTGTTTTAGAGTTGGACCTATGTCTTTGAGAGGTGATGCCTGCCTCTGGTGGCCCTCCAGCAGGGACCTCCTCCTCCCAGTCTCTCTGCTCAGGGTCACAGCCTAAAGTGGTGTTTGCTGCCAGTGGTGCTGGGGACGAGACCAAATGGACTCAGGACTTACCTGAACCAAAACCAGTGCACTTCCATTTCTGAAATCCAAATAGGTGGGTACCTGTGCGTCAGCACCTCTCTCTAGGCAGCTGCTCGTGTGGGTTTCAGAAACAGAAGTACATTTAAGAGAAGTTGCAGAAATCTATTGTGTCCTAATAGAGCGAACGGATTTGCCAAGGGGAAGCTGCCTGACTTCTCCTACCACAGTTCCCACCAGCAGGATCAGACATGCTCTTCTGTAATCAGAGTTTAATGGCTTACAGCCTGTGGGCTGAGTGCCAGCAAGTGACTGGCTAGAGCCCTTATCTCTCTGCAAACACAAGGGGGAAAACCCCTTTCCCTAAAACTTGGGTGAAGGAAGTTTTATTTGGCATGTGTTAGCCCACACTTGCAAAGCTGAAGGCTGTATACACAGTTGGTTAGCACAGATCACTTGAAGTATAGTCAACAACTATGTTAGGATTAATGGAGTTGCCTGAACTCCTGTGATAGAAACATCTTATAGGCAAACTTCATTAGATCCATGTCTGCAGATTAGAAACCCTTCTACCCTGTTTGTGGTCTGTTACCTTTAGTGATCACCATGAAAGGTGGAACAGCTGTGAGAGCTCTTAATTAAGCTGATATATAATAACTGCAAAAAAGTTGGGATGTTTAAACATAGGGTATAAAGAACAGGTTTGTGAGAGGATCCTTAAATTCATGTTACTCTGAGCTCTCAGCAGGCGTGTGTTGGAAGAAAGGACACGAGTGAGACCACTGAGGGCTGTGTTCATAGGAATATACTCTAGGTTTTCACTGCAGTGTCTGTCAGAGGGGTGAGAGGAGAGTGGAGATGGAGAACTGCTTTCTCCCACAGAGGGAAATAATTTACAAAGGTGTTATCGGAAGGTCCCTTATGCATTTCAGTGGTTTTCAAGAGAAAGTAATGTCCTTATTGAGAAGAATGTTAACAGCTTCAGTTGCTGGTGAGGTAGTTGGTGCCAGGCTGGAGGAGGCTGATGCTGGAGGACTCTGCCATCAGCAGAGACGTCAGAGTGCAGCATATGAGGGATATCAGTTCTTTGGGTCTGGCAGAAGCACAGCTTTTCATGCCAGCAGTTATTCTGGGTTTGGTGACCAGCCAGTTTTGAGATGCTGGGCAGAGAACGGGTTGAGAACAGCCTTGAGGAAAAGGCTTTGGGGGCGTTGGTTGATGAAAAGCTCAACAGGAGCCAGCAATGTGCACTTGCAGCTCAGAAAGCCAACAATATCCAGCTGCATCAAAAGAAGTGTGACTGGCAGGTCAAGGGAGGTGATTCTCCCTCTGTACTCTAGTGAGACCCCACCTGAAGTGTTGTGTTCAATTCTGAAGCCCCCAACACCAGAAGGACGTGGAGCTCTTGGAGCAAGGAGGGCCACAAAGATGATTGGAAGGACTGGAGCACCTTTTCTAGAGCTGCTTTCCACTACCTGAAGGGGCTACAGGAAAGCTGGGGAGGGACGTTTTACCAGGGTGTGTAGTGAGAGGGTGGGGGGGGACAGTTTTAAGCTGAAAGAGAGTAGATTCAGACTAGACATTAGGAAGAAATTCTTCACTACATGGGTGGTGAGACACTGGCACATTTTGCCCAGAGAAGCTGTGGATGGCTCCTTCCTTCAAGTGGTCAAAGCCAGGTTGGATGGGGCTTGGAGCAACCTGGTCCAGTGGAAGGTGTCCCTGCCCATGCCAGAAGGGTTGGAACTAGATGATCTTCAAGGTCCCTTCCAACCCAAACTGTTCTATGATTCTATGAGATTGATAAAAAAGTCTTCTCTGGTCTGTAGCTTGAGAAGGGTTAAGAAGCAGTCAAGTGCTAATGGAGCATCTCCTCCAAATGCCCTGGTCCTGGGGGGACTCACCTCTCCTGCCATCACGGGGCTGCTCTTCCACCAGAGGTGTCCTGTCTGAGCTGTTCCTCCTGACTCATGGCCAGGACAAGGTGTTAGTGACTCCTGGGGAATGCCCAGATGTGGAGAACAACAGCAGAGCCTGCAGAGGAGTTGCTTTCCTTCCCTGGCTGTGGTGATTATTTGTGGGTAAAAAAAGCTTTCCTTGCCTTCAGCTCCACACAAGAAAGCAGTCACTTTATCAACCACTTGGCACGTGTGCTTCAGTGAGGCCAAGGAAACACAATTAATATCAACAACTTTCTCAGAGGAGGGGATATAACCTGAGTCCTGGAAACTTCGATTCCCTTCTGGTGCCGAGGGGAGAGGAGTAAGGAAGGTATTACTAGAAAGCATTTCTTTTATTTAACAGATGTTAAATAGCACTGTACTACTATATCAATCTGTCAGTTACACTAATAGGAAACAGTGTGTAGAAAAATGAAGACATGTGAATTGTGCAGGAAACAACCACCCCCTCCTGCAGGACCCCGGGTTTGGGGCCAGGGCCAGGCACGGCCCCAGCAGACGGAGCGGATCACAGGGAACAGCCACACATATGCTGGGCACGTGTGGATGGGAAGGGGAAGGAATAGTTGTGGATCATCACAGAAAGAACTTGTTGCAGCCAGACAGGTTCTCTCCCACCCTGTCCTGGTTGTCGTGCTTGAAACCGGATGAAAAAAACATGTGAAGGAGAGACCCCCTTTGGGTTTTTTACGCTGTGTGTATATATAATGCTATAGATTTCAGTGGTGTTTATCAGCATTTTCAGAACCTAGGTGGGTTAAAGTCTATAGGGGAAAAGAAATCTGATGCATGATTGAAGGTTGAAAAGCAAATCTTTCTTTGCAGTAGTGTGCAGGGGTCAGACCCAGCACTGTGATGAGGACAGTGGGACTTTTCTCTTGGACACTGTATTGCTTCCTTAAACTTGTCCGGGTGATCCTCAGCCCCTGCAGCCAGATGAGTTTGGTATGGTTTTATTAACATTGCTGCATGGAGCCCAAGGTTAAGTGATGGGAATTTAAAACCAAAAGAAAACAAAACAATAAATAAAATGAACGTGTCACCAGCTGATCCTCTTCTGACCACCATCTGTCCCCTGATCATGTGGTGTCTCCCAGCTGGCCACCCAAGAGAGAAACCACGCAAGATCATCATCACAACATATGCTGCTATTTACACATTTTTAAAGGTAATAGTTGCTAGGCTGTCATTTTAGTAGTTAAGAGGAGTTACTTGGAAGCTTGGGGATTTTTTTTTTTTTCTGAGGAAGGCAGTGACTCAGCAGGTAAATTTCTGAAGAGACATGTTCAGGGTTGGAACAGTTGAAGTTCCTATGTACAGTATATGATTCCCCCCCACCCGTCACCTTATTCTGTGTTGTGCTGTTGTACCTTTCGTAATAAACAATGGAATAAATAGAAAGAAAGCAAGGATACTGCAAATTTTACTGGTGTACCTTTTAGGAACATTATACGCTCTCTGCCATCTCCAGGATGCAAACCAAGCTGTGCATTTTTAAACTATTGTTAAGATCAAGGATGTGGTTATGAGAAGACTTACAATTTATAGGATACTTAAGCATTAAGGATTGAGGCAGAGAACATTTCCTGGGGATTAACGACTGACTGGGTGAGCCTCAGGCCATTAACCCCTGCCTGTCATTAATCTTCAGGAAATGCTCTGCAGTGAAGTCGTTATTGCTGTTATGTGCTGAAACAGAAAATAATAATAAGAAAGGTCCATGGTTTATTTATTTATATTTTACATAACACAGTTATACTGGGACTATAGGACATTAACATCTTTTCTTCTTAGCTGGCCCCACTGCTTGGATTAATGCAGTTCCTGCATCTCCCTGTTTTGTGGAAGATTATCATCAGATCGCACAAGCGTAAGCAGGGGCAGAATTTGGCCCACTGCTTGTCTTGCACAATATTTAATGAGATGAATAAGTGGTGCTTCTCTGGTATGACTGCTAGCAGGATTTAGCCCTATATAGAAACCAGCTCAAAATGCTTGTTTTACAGCAAAGCAATTTATTCACAGTTCTAAGCATCTTGAAGCCTTTTTTTAACTCATTGAATAATCCTTTTAGGTTCCCCATAATGCAGGTGAAATGCTTCTGCTGCAGTCCTAAGGCAGAACACAGGCTGCATAAATAGCATCTAAATTACTAGGAATACAAAATACACATACAGTAATACATACCTACAAAGGCAAATTCATACTGACAGGACTGCAGTGTGTGCTTATCAGCAGCAAAACATCTCTAGGAAAAAAGAAAAGTGGCTTTATATTGAAATCTTATATATGTTCCTCTATATTTTAACCACTTAAATACTATTTTGTGCATGTTCTTAAAGCCAGATGTAGGCTCCTTTTTAATGAGCCTGCCTGCTTAAACATTTATTAGCTTAGAGATGTATAGTTCTCATAAAGCTGGCTGAAGCTTTTTGCAGAATATCTTGGCAAAAAAGGCTTTTTTTGTGTACGTGGCCTCAGTCCTTGCAGCCTCCTAGAGTCTGTCAAGGAGCAACTTAAAAGCTCGTTCAGGCGACCATGACCCCCTGCTAGCAGATTGTCTGCTAAAAGGTAAGGGAAATCTAAAAAAGAAGTAGAAACTTAAAAGTAGCTTCTCAAAGGCTGCATAGATCTTTTTTTGTTAAGCTTAAAGTGTTTAAAAGCTTTAATATTGATGGCCTGTCAACTTTGTCCTGATTCTTTGGCTTTCAGTTAAAAGGTTTTTGTTGTTGTAGCTTATGCAGTTGCTCTGTTGCTATGGAAACGTGACATCAAAATGACGTTTCTCTGTTTAAAAGCTTTTAACTAAATTCCTGCCTGTCAGATGTAGGCCCCATTTTGTGCACTCAAGCTTCAAGCTGTTGCAAAAAGGTTTCATATGTTCTGTTGTCATTCAAATTCTTTATCCACATATGCATGTCTTGCACTACAAAAAACCTAAACTAAAAACTCAATCTATATTAAGTGTCCTCTTTTAAAACCCTTTTAGGTCAGTCAGCAATGGCTGCAGCAGAAATTCCCAGTTACATTATCTCTTCTCAGACTGAAAAACACAGGAGGGCCAGAAACTGGACTGATGCAGAAATGAGAGGTTTAATGCTGGTTTGGGAAGAATTTTTTGATGAGCTGAAACAAACTAAAAGGAATGCCAAAGTTTATGAGAAAATGGCTAACAAACTCTTTGAAATGACTGGAGAAATTCGCCACGGAGAGGAAATAAAGATAAAAATTACAAATATGACATTCCAGTACAGGTAAGCTTCAGTTAATTCTTTTTATTTTAAGAGATTTTAGCAGGGACAACGCAGTGATTTTTGCCTTTCAGAAAGAAGTCTCCTGAGAGGAAATCTGTCGATAAAAGATTAAAGATTGTTCATATCGCTTTTAAAATTCTCTCTTGCCAGTGCTGTTACGTCATTGTTAATTTTTTCCCCCATTTCATGTCAAACTCTGGGACAACTTTGTTTCTTTATAATTAGCTAGCATTGTTATGGTGCTGAGGGATGGAAATGTATTTAGTGGGAAAGGAGATTTATTTTTTCTTTTTTTCTCCTCTTTGCTGAGGGGAGTGATTGTGTTAGCTTGGCAGCAGCTCCTTGCAGTGAAACTCCTGCAGTTTGAAGTGGCCAGTGAGAATCGGTATTGCAAGGCAAAGTTTGAGAAAAAAAAACCCCAACAGAATCATGTTTGGGGGGGCTGAAGCTCCTGGATTTTGGTCTCGTGAGTTGAAGGGTTATACTTCACAGGGCCAAGAATAACTGAATGTCTTATTACTGAGTGACACACATTGCTATAATTATAAGCAGCAGCAGCAGTGAAAGAACTATTATATCTGCAGAGAGAGAATCGATGTGCATTGTCAATATGCTCCAAAGGAGTAGGGGGAGGGCGGAGGTGTCTACAAAGGGATGATAAAGGACAGGCAGTGTCAGTCAGGAGGGGAAGTTGGCTTTAGAAAATGTGAGGCATTTCTGCATTTGTTGTTTGCTCTGAAAAAAAATAATCAGAACTTAACAGAAATATTTGCGTTGTGGGATTTTTTTTATTATTATTTTTTTTATTTTTTTTTAAATTCTTATCTCTGTCGGGCACAAACTGCCTCATACTGGAAATCCTGAGTAGTGATTTAACTATGTGCTTGTAATGCAAGAAAATCAAATATGTGACTCTTTTATTTAATCTCTCCTCAAAGCTCATATTAATAATAAAAAAGGTTATTACAGCAGGCAACCATGTTAAAACTGCTCGCTTTTCTGTAAGGCACCCTTACTGTATTTAATGCAGGGACTACTCATCAAATAGAAAACTAGGGAAAATCCTGTAAACCCCTTAACTTTGAATGTCCTTCTACATTTGTATGATCCAGAAACATAATCTTTAACATAATTTCCCATAGTATTAAGCTTGATGTTTTTTAGCAAATGCTAACATCTCCAAAATGTTGTACTAATGCTGCCATAATTCTTACAATTTTCTTCACCCAAACTGTAGATGAGAAAGCTGGAAGTAAGATAAATTTTTGCCCAGCAGCACCCAGCAATTCACACTCGGATGCAGATCTAGAAGTGGGGAGCTGCTGGCTAGCAGGCCTTTGCTTAGCCTGCTAATTCTGCAGCCCTCCCTGCTGTGAAATGCATCTCCTGGCACTGAGATTTTACAGGTGTCTAGCAACACTGCACGGTATTTAAGTGCTGTGATTGCCAAGTGGAAAGGGTTATTTCTGTCAGCCTTTGTTCTAAATTTTCAGCGTTGCATCAATCAGATGGTCTCAGTTTTTCTAATTAATGTTTTTATTTTAAAGTTGCTGTGGGGGAGGAGAAGAAATAAAATCACTCACCTACGTGCACTGTTTGTGAAATGCAGCACTTAAAAATAAATATATTTCTCTAAACTTCCACCAATGTTTTTGCTGCATGTCGTCATGCTGCTTTTCTATTTTGCAGTGCATTGCAGCTCTCTGCTTATTAATCAAGATGCTAATTTAGGAGTGTTAGAAACTGCCTTGCACTGTCACTGTGCTGTTTCATTCTGTAGTCTGGAATCTGACATTCACATTCCCAGAGCACGCCTGTGTGCTTTGCTTTCACCTGAGGTGGGAGAGTGAACAGGGACACACAAAAGCTGTGATTTCCAGTATTTAGTTTCCTGGGTACTTTTTGTTAGTGAGTGAGGACAGGAAACATTGTGATGAAACTGTGAACGATGTGAGAGCAACCATCGGCCGCTGGCTTTGCTGTGAGGCAGCTGAGTTTTAATCCATGTTTTGGTGCCTGGAGGAAACTTGAGAAATACACTTCACTGGGCACCACCACTACACGGCGGTGTAAACTGAAAAAGAAGATCCTGAGAGTGGGAAAATGCTCTGTTTTGAGCTAATATCTTGTAATGATTAGGAAGGATTAGTAAGCGTGACGTGGGAGGATGTGGCACCTGTGGTAGGAATGAGGGGGGGGGTGTTCTGCACCCAAACAGTTATTTATTCCCACCACTTCAGGACCCTTTGTTTTTTTAGGTATCTGTTTACAGTGTTGCAAAGATTCTATGGTCTGTAGCCTTACTTTGATAGAAATTATCTGGATTGGAATGTTTATCCAGATAATAGCATTACTTAGCAGTGTATCACAATTTCATAAAGGAAAATAAAATTTCTCTCCTACAAATTGCTATACATATGTATAGTATTTATAAATATTTTTTGCATGAAAGAATACTTGAATATTTCTACTAGTCCTTTAAGTGATTTTGGTGTTAAAAGCAGCATGTCTTATCTTGGGACAACTCCTGAAACAGATATTAAAGATTTGAAACATTAAAGGACATGAAATGGAAAGCAGTAAGCACATTCATGATGGTGCTTTCCAGCTGGAGCATCCCAGAATTCTAAGATGCAATTCTGTAAACATTGTTTTGCTCATTTTGCTCAGTGAAAGCCATTACTTGTGCAGGAGTCAAAGTTAGACAAACATATAGATGAGTAAGGGCAGAATGCTCGCTAGCCAGTAATTATTTGAGTTACTGCAGGTAATGCAGCTCTGTGCAGGCTTATGGAGGCAGAGGGATCAGTATGGGTTCACAGTCCAAGTCTTCCTGCTGGTTCTGGGTATGTTTGGACTGTAAGTGGAATTTGGTGTTGCCAGATAAAGTTAGTTCAGGTGTAGTTCAGTGTGTGTGAGCATCTATCACAAAAGCAATTATAGGCTGATTGTATCCCATTCCTCTACATCTGAAGTAAAAACATTATTCAGATGTTAAAATGCCGTTATATAAATCTATTTTATGCCATTATTTCCCCCTTGAACTCTGACTGCCCTATATTTCAGTTGGGTGACAAGAAAATGAGAAGATGTTTAGAAAACACAATTAGGCTGAGACGTGGTAAGCGTTTCTTATTAAGATAAATGAAAAAGTTTGTGACTTGCTTGGAAAGAGAGCAAAGAAATGTAAAGGAGTTTGAGAGGTGCATAAAAATACACAGTACACAGTAACATTTTTCAGAATATGAAGTAGATATTTCTTCTGTTGTAACACAAGAAGTTATTTATTGGAATTGCAATGCAAGAAATACGAAACTAGTAATATAAGTCATATAAATTTGTATTACACTGCATAATAAGCTTGTGGTACTCATTACCACGAAAAATCATTGATATCAAGAGAGGTGTAGGTTGGTTTATTGTTGTTATTTTTACTAAATACTAGACTTATTAAATAAAAATACAAACATGGTTTGTCTTCAGATTAGGTAGAGTTATAAAGACAGTGGGCTTCAGGATTTTACTAGCTGTCAATGGAAAAGCAACATGTATTCTTGAAGTATTTTGCACTGACCTTTGCCAGAAGTGAGGCAGCAGGACAATGAGCTGATCTGGAGCCATTCCTGTGTTCCTCAGCATTACCATAGTCCGAGTGGATTTGGAGGAAATTATTCAGGGAAAGTACGCCATGACTTGAAGTAATTCTTACTGGAGTCTCCATTTATTAAAGGGACATTTCATCCACTGTGGAAACTGGCTCAGTGGAAAACTCCAGCAAAATAGCTAGAGACAAAAAATTTTTGCAGGTGCATTTGGGTTAAATTCTGCTCTTAGGAACTGCAGTAGAATCTGAAATACTTGCTGTAGACAGATCAGCCACCGGGTTTTTAATGTTCAGTTTGAAAAGCACCTGTGAGTTGAGCTGTGTGAACCTCACTATTTATCTGCCTTGGAAGGAGGAAGAGCTGAGTCATGCCTGCTGGAATCCCAAGTTAAGCTTTCTGATCTGCTGGTCATCAAAAGTTTTGGTGAGATTAGCATGCCAGCTCCTGCAGTTTAGCATGACTTAGAGTATGTGCTGAATTCTTCCTATGATGTAGGCTGCTGTGGGCATTCAGCACACAGAAACCTATAATTAGTCCTTCTAAAAGAAAGCACTGTCCTGTCACCACTAATATGCTGACCTTAATGTGTAACAGTGCACTGTATCTGCTGATATAATATTTCCACTGACATAATACACACTGGCTTATAAAAAGGAAGCAGCATTAGTAAAGCTTGCACAGTGGTCCACAGTTTTGACTGATTCCTTCTGATGTTTAAAAATAAGAACTGTGACAATGCAAATTTATTAATTTCAAAAACATCACCCTCTCCAAAGACTAGGAAACAGGATGCAGCTGTTGCTTTTTGATTTGAATCACAGTCAATTAATGTTAATGATTGGTAAATTCCAATCAGTCTCATGATTTGAATAAAAGATTAGTCTAATTTTTTATTTTCATGTGTACATGATAGCAATTAAACATTTTTGCTTGTGTAATATGTTGCTATGCTCTCTGCCATTAAGTGTCTAGAATATTTGCCCATGGCAGGAGGGTTGGAACTAAATGATCTTTAATGTTCCTTCTAACCCAGATCATTCTATGATTCTATATTTCACCTCTGCTACAGCAAATGGTAAAATATAAGTGCAGACAAATTACTGCAAAAACTTAGATCTGAGTATTTTACAAGCTTTCTTTCTAATTTCAATAAATTGTAGCAGATGCACAACTCAGTATTGTGCTTTCAGAAATCTTTCTTCTCCCCACCATTGATTGGTTCATGAACAGTTTTTATTTATTACTTATTTTGAAAACTTTTCTCACAAATCCCAAGAGGTGGATCTTGTATCCATTCCTTAAGGCAAGTACTAATATCAAACACAGTAATAATAATATAAAAGCAGTAGTATTTTGAGCAAAGGGGGAAAAAAAAGCAGGTTATACATTGGCTGCTTTTTACTGACTAAATAATGATGATTTTAAAAACGTCTTCAGAACATAGTATTGTAATAATTTTATTTTTGAAGGTGGATTAATAGGCACGGAGAATAAAGTCTGAAGAAAGGTCAATGGTAGCATGAATTACTGAACTGATGTATCAGTCCATTCAGGGGACTGTTTTGGCAGGAAGGTCTCAAAGCCCATTAATTTATTACCTTCTCTGCAATAAGACAAGCAGCCACCTTTCAGGTTAACTGGGTGGAAAGTGTTTTTCATACGTCAGGTATCTGTCCACTTGAAACTCGACCTTGATCCCTCAGTATTTGGAAAAGGTTCTCGGTTGCCTCTGCTCTTAGTTGGATTTTAATAGAGCTTCATGAAACAGCAACAGCTCTAGAGAAACCAAGCGTGAATTTCTTTTGCAGGCTCTGCTGACTTTCTTTCTTGCTCCTGTTTCTTACCCAATCTTTCTGCCTGGCATGCTCACTCAGGCAGTGATTTGCCTGATATATGTTTTCAAAGTGTTGAATGTTTGCCTCGTGTTCCTCCCTCATTTCTGGACTATTGCATCCCATTACTATTGTCCTGTTTCCTTCTAACATATACCTTTTTCATCAAAACAAACATAAATTACACAGAAACAAAACAAAAATAAAACCAACTCTACATTTTGGATGCAACTAAGACCTGCTGTAACCTGCTGAGTGACAGTAGTGACTGGCATAGCAGTAAAGTCATCTTTGCTTTAGACTACAGTTCTGCCAGGGTTATGCTTACCTTGATGCAGGCAAAAACTCCCAGCTGCCTCACTTGCTTTTCAGGACTTCTATCAGTTAAAGGAAAAAATATTTAAAAATCAGTGAATTCTGAAACTTGATATTAGTATTACTACATCAGCAACTCGGTTTGTTTTCACAAGAAAAATAAACCAGCACCACTCAGCAGTGAATGTTCTCCTTGTTTACCTCCACCTGCAGCATTCCTACTTCTTTTCCAAAAGGCTGACACTCCCTTCCCCTTATCTTCTCATCTCTCCATCTAGTTCATCCTTTTTTCTTTATGTATGAGCCAGACTCCATACAGGTAGATGGTTGCCGCTGGTGCTACTTTTAAGCCAATGAAGTTCTCTTGCCTGCCTCCTGGGACTGATCCATTTTTTTCAGCCCAGAGCTATGGTAAGCAGTCAGAAATGGAAGAATTAGTATCCATTCAATGCATTCAGAGCCAGAAAAATACCTGGTTTTCATATAGCTGCAACCCTATAGTTTTGTGAACAGATAATTACCTGCAGCTTTTCCTTTAGAACCACGAGAGATTTGTGAAAAAACAGAGTCTGAGTACACAGCTAAGCTGAAACACAAAAACCAAGCTTGACAGGAGAAACACTTTTGTCATGGTCCCCAAGAATATCCACGTAGCCAAGCTCGGATGTTATTCTCCAAATGGATGGACTCCCAGCTGGGTAAAAAACTGGCTGGATCACTGGGCTCATAGGGCTGTGGTTAATGGCTTGTGCTCTACCTAGAGGATCATTGCAAGTGGAGGATTGCAGGGGTTTATCCTAGGACATGCCCTCTCTAGTACCAACAACCTGAAGGAGGAGATGGTGCAGTGAGTGCTCACTCTTCTGCAGATGATGCCAGCCTGCGGTGCTGCAGACTGCAGACATGAGGGCAGGGCTGTCATTCAGAGGGACCTGGATAGGCCTGAGGAATGGGCTGACAGGGATCTAAGGAATTCAACAAGGACAAAAGCTGCCCTACCCCTGGGATGGTGGAATCCTCTGCACTGATACAGATCCGTGAGGAACTGGCTCCAGAGCAGAGTCAGCAGAATACCAGTTCTGAGCCTTCCCCACCCTTTTTGGCACAATGTTTTCCAGTCTTCAAGGCTCAAACCATGTCCCATAGAGTTTTAATGGAGCTACTGGACTTGGCCCTGGCATGGCTGGGATGTACTCACACATGTTTTTGCTGTCTCAGCCTTGGGGGTGGGCAACCCTGGTGAATGTGGGGCAGTGGGCAGCTGGAGAGGGCACTGGGTTTTAAACCCCAGTGCTTGAATATATCGGGGGCTTCAACATGACCAAAAAAAAATGTGGAATGCAGACTATGCTTGTAGTTATAGTGGTCTAATTGGTATGTTTTCCATCCAAATAGCCTAAACAATCAAACTAAAAATAATATCAAGTGGTTTTGCTGTCAGCCCTGTATTTGGCTTTTTTGCCTATTTTGCAGCTGCCCTTGATGGATGTGCATGCACGAGATATTCCCCAACTATGAAATTGCAGAAGCAGGTTGTGAAACATGTATGAAATTCAAATTTTGAATGCATAGAGGGCATAAAAATATGGATATTTTGCTATGCAAGACTATGATGTAGATTCCTAAATAGCTGGAAAAGCTCAACAGACCTTGAAAAAAAAAATCCTTAGATGACTTTAAAGTCTAAGCAAATCTTTCTGCCTTCTTCCCTCACTGTTGGATTTCCCCTTACTGTAGGCTGACAGCTGTTTAAAAGGAAGAACTTCAAGTTCTCACTTTTAAGTTTGGCACTGTTTTAATCAAGTTTATGTGTTATTTGATTCTATCCTTTGCAGGACCAGTGTGGGCAGGATGGATTCTGAGGAAGAAAAACCTGACAGGCTGAGAAGAAAAGGGGGTTTGCCAGTTGTCCAAGAATAGTTTTAATTCCTTTTTTCTGCAAGTGGAGACCTCTTTTTGCTAGCTGTGGGAATCAGTTTTCATTCATTTGAATGAAATCTGGTTTATGAAAATGGGGCATTGGTCACTGGTCTTGCCTTTCCTGTTGTGTTCCCTTGCTGCGTTTTGATTTAGCGTAGCACCTCTAAATCACTCTAAATCCAACTGGAACAGGCAAAATGAAAAGAACTTTGAGGCTGTAGCTGGGCATTGGAGTTTCTTTGAGATGTATTATTCATCTCTACACCTCAGTTTTATATTTCTCAGTAAAGCTAAAAAAAAGAAAATAAAAATAACAAGAGGTAGCAAGTGGGATAACTGTGAACTTCGAGTTAAGACTGAGCAATAGGGCCCGTAATAAGATCCATATGAAAGACAAGGTCATGGATAGCATGTAATTTTTTGGTGCATGCTGTTTATAATCCATTGTTCACTTGTTAACTGTTTTCATAGGGTTTTTTTTTTTGTGTTTGTGTGTGTAAATTAATGACATTTTATACTTCCTAGACTGATCTTTATTCTGTAACAGATGAACAAATATCTACATCTCATGGTTGTTATTAGGATGTTTACCTGGGCAATTTAGAGCTTTTGGGCAATATTAAAAAAAGTATATGAGTCATATTTATAGCCACCAGTATCCACAATGCAAAGTAAATATTCATTCTTTGAAGTGGGGAAGGACAGGGTGCCCATAGTTTGGTAGAAGGTGTGACATGTTCCTTACTGTGGGTGTTAGGGACTGCTGTCAGGTTGCTTAGTCTGCCACAATGTAAGGGGAAGAAAACTTTTTGTACAGCACAGTACTGTTTCCATTAGAAATTATAATATTCTTTATTTGTACTGAATTACATTTTGGGTTTACATGCAACTTTTAGTTCCAGATAAAAAGTAGGAAAAGAAAGCGAAAGGCTTCACTGGAGATTAAAAGAATCAAGAATCTAATTTTATTTTCATTAAAAGCATTCAGTTTGACTCCTAAGTGTGACCAGAACAAATTTTTTGAGATAGAAGATCCGTATGAAGAGTACTTTTATAGAAAAAACGAGCTTTAATGTTGTATGCCTTTTCTTACAGGAAATTAAAATGCATGACTGACAGTGAAACTGTTGCACCAGACTGGCCTTACTACAAAACCATTGATAGGATCTTATCCAAAGTGACAGACCACAGCGATGTGAAAATGCATGAAAATCAGCAACCAGGTCCTTCTACATCACAGACAGAGGCCTCACAGTCTCCATCAGCTAAGTCTACACCTCTCTTTTTGCCGTTTAACCAGTTTATATATGAAGGAAGGGAAGAGTGTTATGAAGATGAACACTCGGAAAGCTCGTCAAGCTTGCTTTCTTACAAGCTAAGGTAGCATCTCCTTTCCCCCCTTTCTTGTATTTCACAGAATGAGGCAGATCAGCTACACAGGGGATCCTGTAGCATGTTTTTCTCTAACAGTTGTATCTTTTCTGTAAATCACAAATGAGATCTGTTCCCCAGTCTCAGCCACTTTGCTGAATTTAAGGCATTTTCTTTATTTCTTTATGAGAGACTGGAAAGGAGCAGGAGGACTGGGCAAAAAGTTGTATAATATTGCCAAAACTCAGCAGACATGTAGCTGCTCACATGAGGCAGTGTTTGTAACAGGAGTACAGGCGTGTTCAAGGGAGTCTTGCAGTGCAGTCAGAGATATAACAGACTGCTGAGATGATTTTTGGCTTGCATTTGTTTTGCTTTTTGTATCAATATGATATTTGTCTGGCTTCAGCTACTATTAAAATGGTAAAAAGATGCAAACTAAATAGATCTGTGGACACTGAAGTGCTTGTATCAAACTGATACATGCAGTTTGAAAGTACAGTGCAACATTTTAAATACAACTGAGACTGTCACTTCTTCAAAGTAAATACTACTTTGAGAATGCAAACGTGTGTTTCCTTTTCTGATAAGATCTGAGTTCTCTGGAAAGCAGCAGTTTAACAAAAGGCAGGGTTGTATATTTGATACAAATTCTAGACTTTCATAGTCTCATTTTTCTTCCAGAGTGGTGTGAAATAACAGTTGATTACAGTTTTCTGGCAGGAAAAAAAGCTGATACTAGAGATCCTTACGATGAGTTTGTAAGGCTTAAACCACAGCAGTAAAATTATCTGTCAGTCATATCACATCACTGTGTGATACTGTGTAACACTGAAGGTGTTTGACTGGAAGAAGAACCAACATAACAAGGTCAGATTATTATTTCCAGGCCTGCTTTTGGATAGGTAAAATAGGGGTAAATTCATTCAGTCATTCAAGCAAATAGCCCTTGAAGAACTGATTATTTTGTAAATTTTTTAATTTTTTTTTTTTTTTGCTATTGCATATATATTATGATGTATAGTTCTTGAACTGCAGCAGCCATTTTGTTCACGAGCAAGAATTTTTTTCATCACAGGTCATTGTAAGTAGCTGATATCCCTGAAACACAATCTTTCTTCATTTTAGGATCTGTAGACTGCAGGATCATGTTTCTGATGCAAAACCTTTTTTCCCAACTCATAATTTGTTTTTTAATAATATTGATTAATTAATTAGGAAACTTTTCCACAAACATGAAATACAGTTTATTCAATGGGCTTCTGGGTAACATCAGACTTTTAATAAATGCTGGATGTTAAGTTTCTTCAGCTGAGGGACAACTCCAGGATAACACAGATTTTGTACTGTAGGTGTCTAGCAGGGGAGGCCAGAGGTCACCCCACCAGGTTTCATCACAGAGTCTAGACAAAAGTCAAGATAATCAGCCACAATATATATATCTCCTGCTTACATTTTGCATGTGGACTCCCAAGATCATCTAGATGCTTTCATTTACATCTAAAGTGGACTTCAGCCACAAGTTTTGCTAGTTAGAGATAATACAATTAGCATGGGATAAAACTAATTTTTTTATTTGTTGCTATTTGCAGATGAGGAAAGCATTTGGGATCCTATTTCCCTCTAATGGGGCGCCTGCTATTTATATATTTGTTTAGTATTTTTCTTACACTGCTCTTGGGCTCCAACAAAGCTTGTATTATACTGAAATGTCCATTAAACCTATGACAATAGTAGAATGATTCTATTATAGTCAGATAATATAATGCAATGTAGTGGAGTCTCATATTGCAGCTTAAAATTTTTAAACGAAAATTCATGACACCATTATAAATTACTTTTTGTCTAATTGAAAACAGTGGTTTTTCACCCTATGGACTAATTTAAGGCCTTATTTTCATTGTTGAAGTAATGACAGAACATAATAATGCAGACTTTGAATGTGGTTCAGACTTCACCTGTTCTGCCATTTCTATCATACTGAAAATGAGGGTAAAAGAATTATTCCCATGGATTAATAGACCATAATAAAACTACCAAACCATCTAGTTTGATTTCTTTTTAAGTATCATCCATGTATTTGAAATCAGTTCATTTGGGTGTGGAGCCCAGAAATGTTATAGAGGGTGTTCTGTGACATGTTTCCCCTTAAGAGAGGGCTACTGTACTCAGGAGCCTCATGTCTCTGTAGTCCTCCATTTCTTGGTTTCTATGATTTTTTGACTCTTGGAAATTTTTTACTAGATATCCAGTGTAGATCCTGATATATTCAGAAGATGGAGAATTCACTCTTCCCTTCAGAGATCTGATCTGGTGATTAAACCCGTGTCTTGTTTCTAATGTGAATATAGCAAATTAAACTTTCAGATGTCTATTCTATTCTATTCCATTCCATTCCATTCCATTCCATTCCATTCCATTCCATTCCATTCCATTCCATTCTATTCTATTCTATTCTATTCTATTCTATTCTATTCTATTCTATTCTATTCTATTCTACTCTACTCTACTCTACTCTACTCTACTCTACTCTACTCTGTTCTACTCTGTTCTACTCTACTGTATGCTGGAGACCCTTTCAGGATTTTTCTCTTTTTGCTTCAAGGTATTTGTGCACCATGATCATACCATCTTTGTAATCTTTAATTTTTAAATGTAGTTTAAATACTTTGGTACAGAAGGTTTACACATGGAGAAAGAGTAAGAACTGGTACTGTGAATTAACCAAGATATGGATTGTGTAATGGAAGTGCGTTAGAACCTGGTGGGTATGTTAATTCAGGAAATAACAGTTTTGGCAAAGCCTTTAATCTTTCTAAATTGATGCCATGGCTATTTAAAATCTGAAGCATCTACAAAGAAGTTTGAGCTTTAGGCTATGCACATTATAGAGTGCATCTTAACTTATTATGCAGACTTGTTACCATAGCAAGGAGCTGTGCCCAGGCTCCAAGCCATTTTTGTGGTTCTTTTCTACACTTTACTTCAAGGATGAGCCTCATGAATCCTTGAATGCATTTGGCTGTATTTGAATGAGCCTAGTTTAACAGAATATTCAGGCCACCTGATTCTAAGTCCTCATACTCTGAAGATCTTTGTACCACCTCTAATATAAATGTTCTCAGATAATTTTAAATTATTTTCTGTAAAGATATGGGTTATAGAGAGTTAGATTTGTACATAGCTAGAAAAGCTCAACCTAGCCAGAAACAGCTGTTAGTATAGAAAGCCACAAATTCCAGAAACCAGTGGTAGTGGAGACCCATTTGCCATGAAGCAATCAGAAAAGAAGAATGCCTTTATAGTTTTTTTGTGAAGGTAACACATTTTGTAGACAGATTACTCTTTGTATTCAACTCCTGTTTAATTAATTATTCACACACATGCCTGAAATGAGCCCTGTTGGGTGAATGTAGGCAATCAATCAAGGAGCTTTTAATTGAGCAGTAAATTAAATTGATCTTAGATAGACAACAAATACATTTGAGATTTGCCTGGTATCTTGCCTGATTACACCTGGAGGTTTTGCATTGTTCACCTGGTCCCCAACACGTACTGTCATTTCTGCTCGGCCTTTTAGATGAGAGGGAGCATTTTCTTTCCCTTTGTTTGTTTCACTGGAATCCTGCCTGTCTGCTTCAGAGCATAGTGTGGAAATAGCTTTGCAAGGCTCTGCTTGGAACACGGTCCCAGTGCCAGAGCTCCCACACTCCATTTGTGTGGCCAGGAGAATACCAGTGCCAGTGCTCTTGGAGGATCCCTGTTGTAGCCACTGGAAGCCCAAGAATATCAGCAGATTGTATTTGAGGTCCTGGATTTCCTTGACCCCTCTTTCTTCCAGATTTCAAAATCTGTCAGAGACTAGGCTTGGCAAAGAGTGGAGATGGTTCTTTGGCAGAGACTGTGGTTGCTGTCAGGATCTGTTGCAGCTTTCTTGTCACTGAGGTATTGGTGAATGCAAGGTGGAGAACCAGCAACAGAAACCAATTGGTGTTTGCTGCAGCAAACATTGACTGTGTTGTATGTTTGTGCCTGTTGACTGCCAAACTAGGCAAACTCCCAGCTGACACTATCTGAGGATACTGATGGGTTACTGAGTGCAGAACCCATATTCCTATCCCTCCAGCCCTCCTGACTTTCTGTTATAAAAAGTGACTGGACCTGGAGAGGTCTCTGGTGTGATACCTAAGAGACCAAGAAGTTCTCAAGAAAAGTGGCTTAGTATCTGAGGAAACACCTCAGTATTCAAGTAACTCCTTCAGGTATCACTGGACTTTTCACATTGTTTCATGTTGCTGAGGGTTCCTTATTTGTAAATTAGATTCTTTAGATCCTTCTTTTGTAGACCTCTTCCCAAGTGCTCCCCTTCAAGAGCTACTCTGCAAGAAGAGAGGGTTGTAAATCCCAGGTTCTTACTATGGACTTGTGAGTGGTCATAAACCCCTTTCATTGACAGTCACTATGGCTGGAGAGAAAAGGAGATTGGGAGCACCACCAAAGCCATGGCGTGGCACCAGCAGGTGTGGCTGAAATAAGTATTGATTTTCAATTAAGACTGTCCAATGACCAAATTGTTTGCCAATTGTAAAGAAACAGAGGGAGTACTTAGGAGAACTGGAAGAATCCTTATGCCCTGGCTTCTGGGGGGGCTTCTTTGTGGTGAAAGACAATTTTGAGCAAACACTTGTCAGTGAGTGCTTTCTCAGTTATTTGCTGACTGCAGCTGCTGGTGCTGCACTTCCCCAGGTAGCTGACATCACCACCAGATGTTTTGCCATTCCTCTGGAACTGCACAAGACTGCCTTGGACGTATGGTTATATGTCTTATGTGTTTTTGATGGACCACATTTGTTTAATTGAAAAACATAAAAACCTGAACAGGCTCTAGGACACTTCGAAGATATTTTTTCTTTTATCTTGGGGCTTATTTTAGATATTTCAATGCAAATGAAAATCGCTTAATCTTATTTTTTTTTTTTCCTTTTATTTGGTCCTGATTGAAATGAAAAACCAGGTGGCAGCCACAATTGCCAAGAAAGTCTCACAATACTCAGTGAAGCTCAGTGCCACTGACATGCCTTAGATTTTCTCTCATTCCTTCCTAAGGACCGTTCTCACCAAGGTTCACTTGAACAAGACGTAAGCCCTCTTGTGGCTCCAGGGACCAGTTGTTACTTATCTCAGGCAAGAGGTCTTAAATAGCTACTTTCTAGAACTGTATAGGAAAGAGGATAGGTATCCATTGAGTGTTCAATAATTAATTCCTCAATGATAACAAGTTTAAATTCAAAAGGTGACTTTGGCTAAAATAATCCATGAACTTCGGGAAGTCTCTTGCTCTGCCTATCAGAAAGCCCATATTCTTTGTGAATATAAATGAAGCAATGGGAATCTTGAAGTAACAGATTCAGTGTTACTTCAGTTGTCCTTAGACTGCTGCAGATGTTTTCCATTTGCCTTGACCTTTTTTAGACCCACATTTCAAATCATTCTGGCCCTTGGAAGTAACCAGTGGCAAAAAGAATTGGTTGTCAGCCAAGACACATTCTTGCAGGATTTCAGTGATCAGCTGCAAGCTTGACCCAGAGTTTGAGCAGAGCAGCATGTATTTATTTTACACACATTTATTTTTGATTTTATAAAATCAAATATGCATATAGAATCTGCAAATGTAAGTTTATTTTGTGTACCTCCCAAAGTTTTGTTTAGGATTAAGATGACTTCTCTTTCACCTTAGCATCCTTGTAGCAACATAACAGTAACAAAGCCCTTTGAACTGTACAAGTACCTTTAAAATATTGGATAATCTGAAAGCCAATGGTCTTTGTTCACCACATTAGTATGCATTTATAAAGGGGGTTGTTGCTTTTCTTACCTGTGACAGGAGGGCAGCACATTCAAATGACAAACCAGTACCCAAATAGTTTTCCTCACAAGGAATTCTATTTTTTTTCTCTGAGGTTTTAATAGTAGTGACTTTAATCCACTTGTTTCTTTTCATAGACCTCACCCTTTTAGATCATTGCACTCTAAAATGTCAAAGGGCTTGTGTTTTTTTTGTTATATTTGCATGAAGTCTTTAAAGTGCTTAGGACTGTTTACTTAACTGAGAGATCTGAATGTCACAGTCACTGTTGCACAAGTCAGTCAAGTAGGATAAGAACATGAATGAAGTTATGATGCAAATCTGCCACAGCTGAATGGCCTCCCTCCCTCAGTTTCTTCACATTAATAAAAACACATTCCTCAAGAGTTTAAGTTATCTTTATTCAAGAATGTCTTGAAATCTGCAAGGTGTTGACATAGCATACTGCTCACAACTGTGTTGTCCCATTGCTGCATTTCATCCAGAAAGGACACTGCATTTGGCAGAACACCACTGAGACTGCCATTTATGTGAAGGAACTTTACACAAAGTGAAAACTCATCATCCAATAACTTTGATGCTGGGGACTCCAATATGGAGTTACAAAAATCATGAATGAACATGTGAACTGTAAGTTCGAAAATAAGTTATTCAGCTGTAACTGGAGGTTTTTAAGATTTGTAGTTCAGTTGCACATTTGTGTTCTTCTTGCCTTTCTTCCTCCTTCACAATTCAGCATTCCTCTGTTAAATGGGAGGTTAAGAGAAACAGATCTATGTGGGTGTCTTCTCACTTACATGGTATGCAGGTTGGTTTTGAATTCCTGTGTTGCAGGAACCCCAAGTTAGGACAGCTACATGAACTGCACACCTCGAGAGCACTCTTTTTTGCTAGGTTTCTCTCTTTCTTCCAAAACAGAAACTCAGCATGATGCAGTGTAGAAGGAATTCCTGAATTCCTTCCTTCTTTCCTGTAGAAGTATTTCCTGAATTGCATGTGACAGTTCTACAGATTTCAGATGACAATGTACAATTCAATACCTGTTTTTTCTAACATGTATACCCTGAGACAGCTTAGAGACATCCAGATAGAGAACATCAGCATGACTGGATACAGCCAGCCTTGGATTCTTCAATCTGGTGTTCTCCAAAGGCTACAAATATTCCTTTTGTATTGCAGGAGAATTTTTTTAAAAAATCCAAATAGCAATTACTTGCTAGTTGAATATTAGTTGAATTAGTTGAATAGTTGAATTAGTTGAATATTGAATTACTTATTGAATATTATAGCAATTACCTACTAGTCTTTATCTTATGGTGAAATCAAAATTATAGGCAGAGAGGGTTACAGTGTGCTTGAAATTTTTGTTAAAATGTTAGGAGTTTGGAGGGAAGCATGGTTTGTTTTGTTACCTATTGTACTGGATAAAACTTGTCATTAACCTAAATATAAGAGGAAGGTAAGCCACACTATTAAGTGTTTGTGATAAATACATTTAATTAAAAAAAAAGACTTTAAGGTGCAACCAGCAAGTGCTTCTAGAAGCAATTATGGGATCAATCTGTGATCTGTAAGAAAAGAGAGAAACTTGTAAGCCTTATCCTGCTAAACTTTTATGCTGTTTATAATATTTTGTGATGGAATATATAAATAAGTAGTCAGTGCAACTTCTATGTCTCAGTGCAAGGGCAAATTCTGAGGCTGGTACACTGTAGTGGGATCAGCCTGACTGATGTGATGCTTTAAAAAATGAGCTGTAACTTACCACCACACATAACAGTGCTGTTCTTTCTCCAGATGGGATGATTACTGCAGCTTTAAACTTGGAGTTTAATGGACAGATGGGCAAAATGTCTCTTCCAATACAGTTTATAAATTCAATGTGTAAGAAATGTCAAGATTAAAGAAAAAGTGTGGTAATCTGCTGGGAAAACTCTTATTAAAACCAATGAGATTTAAAAACTGTTTTTCTTTGCAGTCTATAACACTGTGCAATAATATGGTAAATACTTATGTTTTGGCATGAAGATGAGAGGGAGTTTATTGGCAAATATGGGGGTTTAAAAACAGGCTGTAGCTCAGACAAGAATATAGAACAGAATTTTAGGTTCTAACATAGTTATTTGGGGTTTGTTTGTTTTTTTTGTTTTTTTTTTAATAAATATTAATCTAATTGTTACAAAAAAATTCACATTTCAGAGCTGAAGAAAGACCAGTAAAGAAAAGAAAAATGCAAAGCTGCAGCTACCAAAAGAAGAAGCTAAAATTAATGGAGGCCATGTTGGAAGAACAAAAGAAGTTGAGTAGAGCTATGGAAGAGACCTGTAGAGAAGTGCGCAGGATTCTGGATCAGCAAAACATCATTCAAGTTCAAAGCTTACAGTTACAGGAGAGAATGATGAATCTACTGGAGAAAATGATTTCCAAATCTAATGTGTAGTTAGTTTCCTTTGTGAATGCATATGAGATTGCTATTGATATTCTAGATATCCCTTTATTGCACACCATATGTGTGTCTGTTGCCCTATTCCCAGATTTTCCATGGAAAGTAAAACCTTAGTGTAATCTTAGTTAAGCAAAGAGAACAGATAATGCAGGGTGAGAGCTATCCAGTATGATAGTGCAATATATGCCTAAGCTGACTTATTTTTATAAAGAAAGGTTAAAAGATGAATAGTTCTGGGAACTTCAGTACTATTTATGCCTAGGTCAGGTATTATTTTTCAAAGAGTGGTGTTGTATGTTGCTTCACATCAAGGACTATAGCTTGACCTGTTGTAAGAGAACAAAATAGTGCATTTCTAAACATGGTAATTGCATCTTGACTTTGTTAATGATTAAACCCTGTTTTGAAACATATGCTGTGATTGTACAAGTGACCTATGGTTCTAGTGAAGAGCTAGTTGGGACTATGAGATACAAAATTTTAAACTCCATGCCTGATATGAATAGTACTCTAAAGAATTAGGATAGTCTATCCAAATACACTTTTTGATATAAAAAGAAAACTCCCAAACCACCTTACTATATACTGAATACTGAAATGTATAGGAGATACTTGAAATGGCTTTTGATATTAAATGTTTAATTTTTTTCATTATTAACTGGAATCTGTTGACTTAATGAACAACCAGCAATGAAAAACTCATTAATTCTCTATCACAAAAGAAAAATGTTGTACTGTGTGTATATACATATATATATATATAATCTATCAAATGAAATAAAGAAAAAGAAGAAACTTATTAATTATTTCTGGACAGATAGTATACTTTGGGACAGTGAAAAATCCTGGGAGTGATAACCACGGTTGTTTTTAATTCTTAATTGCAGTGTAAAGATCTCCTCTACCGATGCCCAAAATATAGAGATGGAAGTCATGAAGAATATTCGGCACCTCTACAGCAGTATTTGCTGGTGGCTCAACTTCGGTATGCAGTGAAGTGTTTCGAGGTGTGGTCTGTAAGGCAGATCAACATCGATACACCACAAGAGGGAGTCGGAGGCATAAAGGACTCTATTTAAGTCGTTAAGATGAAGTGTTGGGTTCTCAATGAAATACGACATTGAACTAACCTTTAAGAGAAATTTAAAAATTTGTAAGCTCAGGTTTTTTTCCCCATTCTCCTTGTAAAAGATATTTCTGCTCCTTTGACTGTATTTGCAAGATCAGAAATAGAAGTAGAGAAGGTATAGAAATAATGCTAGTAGTAGTAGGAACTCAGGCCATTTCCCATTACCAGTATTAAATAATGTTCCCTCTTCAAACTTTGGTATTTTTAGGCAGGTTGCCTTTTTCTATATAATTCAATGTATTGTTGCCTAGGCTAATGTTAGCTAAACTATTTAAAAACCCAAATTAATTTCTAACTATGCTTGGTGAACAGGATGAAGGCTATACTCACCAAGCAAATTAATTGTATGTGGAAATATTTCTTAGAAGATCCTGCAGGTATGAAATTAAGACTGATTAGGTAGGTAAATGTGGGCCATTCCTGCAAAGTTTAATTCATGATAACAGGATAATGCAAATGTAACAGAAGACTCAGCCTGCAGAAAATTGTGGCTGCTGGAGTATAAATGAAACAACTTGCCTTCATTCCACTTTTGCTACAGTGATTGGAAAACGGAAAAGTGTCTGGTGTGATTCTGCAAAGATAGGGTAATAGCTGACACTTGGTAAACGTGAAATTCCAGATACTTTTGTGTATGTAAATTGAATTAGTCACATCATAACAAAACCTTATTGTGTCTCTCCTTGCAGAACTACTGGTAAAAGCAGGACGGCTCCTAATGTCATAGAGGTGATCAGAATGCTTGCAAGAGTGTTGTCATGCAGGCACATAAGAGAGAGGCAATGTATGTTCTGTGCTTTGCCATGGTTTTGCACATTCTAAATGTAGATTTGCCACAGATTCAGGTAGGGTGACATACACGTTGTGACAGTTCCTGACACTTCAGCTTGTTTATAGGAAGATCTGGAGAACCTCTCCCCTGACTCCATGGAAATTAGTAATATTTACTGATATTATCTACTTAAATCATATAGAAATTAAATCTAATTAATGAGCAGTAACAGTGGCACCATATTTGAAACTTGTACTCCAAAGTAGGCAGCCTCTCTCCTTACATGCTGTGAGCATTATCATTCCAGAATTCTAGGAACACAGAAATGGAGGAAACCTGCTGTTTTCTTGCCTGCTACTACAAGCAACCCTCTCATACAAACCCTTTTGTAAATATGTGGACCTGTATCTTAAAATTAATCAGGTAATTTGTCCCCAGAATTATCAGAAGAGCTGCAATACAGATAGGCAAGCTGCAGTTTAGGAGATTGCTGCTTGGATAATTTCTGGCCAATTAATGCCAGTTTCTTCTCATATCAACACTGTGATTTTGCTACTTTCCTGTAGTAATTACTTTTGAGAGTCAGAGATGGTGTCCCATGCAGACCTTCTTCAGAAGAATAACACTTACAAAGTAGGGATTACTCTAATGACTGATGTGCTAATTTTTCTCTTTGAGTGCATCCTGGTTAAAGACGAGTGACCAGAATGATAACATCATTCTAGATGAGACTCTGAACATCATCTTACATGGCTGCATTAAAGGAATCGGTGTTCTGTGTTTTGTGGAGGTTGTGAGTTTTTATTTCTATGTAAAACATAATTTTTCTAGTAGTTAAACTCAGAAGCTCAATTTCAAGACTTTATCTTTTTAACAAAAGGCTTTATTCATATCCTTCTGTTATGGGAGGAACGTGGTATCAATTTTCCTGTATATTTGTATATATTTAGTAATTTTTTCCTATTTATCATTACTGTTTCATTAAAGTTGTGTAGTTTAGTTTCCAACCCACACAGCCTCTCTCCCTTATTCTCTCTCCTTTCCTTATCAGGGAGGAGAGGGGGATTAATAGAGAGCAGCTGTTATTTGGTTTAATTGCCGGGCCAGTGTCAAACCCTGACACTGTGTTCTAGCCTTGTTTTTCTCCAGAGTGAACACAGCACTGCTCTAGACAAATCTAAAGTAGTTTCATGTATGACAGAATTTTTTAAATGTTATTTTTTTATAACAGGTGGAAAAATCCCTATCTACCCATAGTTCCATTTTGCTGCTGTTTCATTTGTTATAGTAACGACCAAACATTTACTTGAAAAAACAGGTTGAGTGTTGGGATTTTTTTTTGTTTGCTTTTTTTTCTTTAACGTAGGCACAGATTTCTCATCTATATGGGAGATTTAGCTGCAGGTAAAGGTATTTGAATGTTTGAGATATTCAGATGAATTGTAACTTGAAAGACCTGCCTAGAATGAAAATGCTTGGTACAGTTCCTGGCCTTGGTGAACAGAGACACTGCTGTAAGGAGTATAGAGTGTATTCAAGGAGAGCAGATCAGGGGTTATGCAAGTTTATAATTGTAACTATGACATTAAAGGCTTCTAGAAGTGTAATCAACAAACAAACAGCACAGGAAAACAACCTTGTTATTTTCAGGGTAGTAATGGGGTCAACGCAGTATAATAGCACTTTCACTAAATGAAGTGCCTGTATCACGTATACACACACAGATGGTGCAAATGGAAAAAATAAACAGGGGAGGAAATACACTGCCTGGAGGCAGGTGACTTTGAAAGTGATGTAAAAATAGAATGAAAAGGAATCTGAGGTGGCAAATGGGAAAATGAGACATTGAGAAACAGGCCAGCAATTGAGGAGAAGGGGACTGTGATGACAGCAAAGATGGGTAAAAATATGTTGTGCAAAGAGGCAAAGTAAATGCCTCTAAGCAAGATAGTAATTACATGGAAGAAAAGGAACTGAACATTTTGAAAGACAGAAAAGTGCAAATGGAAGAAAACAAAATGTCGAAGGAGAAATGTTACGGTGTGAATATGAAGAGCTAACACTAGTGAAATTCTGTATATTTTTAATAGACAGCTGCTACAGATAGCTTAGTCAAGTTATAAATAGCATACAACAAGTACTGACATTTTCTTCCCACCAGAAAAAAAAGTCTCTGGGCAAATATTTCGAAGCAGAAGTATTTTTCACAAACTATAGAGAGGTAGAGTAATTTGTAGGAGGATCCCATTATCATTAAACAGCCTTCCTCATGTTGGTAGTAACAATTTGCTAGTCAAAATACTTTAAGTTTTCTTTTGTAAGCCTGATTCTGTGAACAGCCTCTTGTAATGAAGTCTATGGGACTACTCAGATGAGTAAATGTATTGAACTGTGTATGTATGTATGTATTTGCAGGATCAGTTCCCAGGCTGATGATGTAATGTGAAAAGCAAATTTGAAAAAGAAATTTAGGAACATTTGGTGAAGTTCTGTCAGCAAGTAAATACTAACCATCTGGTCTCTAGGATTGCTAATCTATTTCCCTTGATTTTATGGGTAGCACACTTCCTGTGTGTGCAAGCTTGGTAGTACATCATTAAACTTTTGTATTGATCTTTTTTTAGTGTTTGAAGAGAAACATTTCAATTCTTTTGCCATTTTTGGATGGAAAATTTGTTTCTATGCATATTCTTGTGGTTGGAAATTTCCCCTTTTTTCTACAGTGTATTTGAAAGTATTTTATTGAAACACATTTCTAACAAAGATGAATAATTTCAGGTATGTTCTTGGAAAACAGGTAAGTCATCTACAGGGAATGTCATTCAGTTATCTAGAGCTAACTAATAACTACAGATAAGATCTGAGTTTGATCCTGGGTGAAAGTTATGTCTTTGTAAAATATTTGCAATGGAGTGAAGGGTGTTGCTTGTATTCCAAATCTATTCAGTATTAAAAGTATTTTTTAAAGAAAGTAACTCCTATAAAAATATCTTTCAAAATAGCTGCTTCCAGACATCTGAAAATGAATCCTTTTATAATTCTGCTTTCTCAACTATGCTTCTTCCATCAAGTTCTTAGTAACGCTTAAAATGTTTAAGATGTCAAACCTTAAACATATATATATATGTATAATATACAGGTGTGTGTGTATGTGTGTTTATATATCTGAGTTTGGATTTGTAAAGGTGTTGGTAACTTCCTGACTGTACGTTGTTATCTCAGGGGTAGGTTCTGGATTGCTATGCATTGCAACAAAAAAAAAAAGGAACTGGTGCATACTATTAAAGATATAAAATTCAGCATATACTTAAATGTTGAGAAGTACTTACCACAGCTTGAGACAGGCTTGTTTCACTGAGAGAAGCTATAAGATTATCAATTTTCTATGAACTGCTAAGTAAATATTTAGAAAATTAATTAAAACTGCTTAAAAAACTCTCCATGATCCTCATGCTTCCGTCTACAGGTTTAACAATAATTTAGATTTAATTCAATATAGATCAAATGCAGCCTCCTTTATGGATACATAAAACCTTGCCCACTTGAACTTGTGTGGCATTAACTATCATAGTAGTGTATTTTCTTTAAACAGATATGAATGAGATTTTATATATGTCTTCTTCAGTTGTCTTGGAACTTCACTAGATGAGGATGAAATGCACCGTTAAATATTTCACAAAAAACTCCTGTCCACGTAGGTTTTAAGTCTACTTCTTATCTGCATTCAAGAATTTAAACTATTTAGAGCTGGTTCACATTTGTTAATATTCAGTAAAAACCATGACTGAATTTTACCACAGTTGACATGTTGTAATACAAATTACACCAGAAAATATGCACTGGTTTCATGTCTCCTTGCTGTCAAGACCTTCTTGTGATTTGGTTTATGCATTTTCATGTGAATAAGCCATGACCTTATTTTAGGCAAGTGGTTAAAGAAGGCACAATATATGTAAAAAAATTCTATTCTTAAGTAGACTTCCTTTCTGTGTGACTATCTGACTGTATGAGTTCATTTGTACAATGAAGAACTCCATGCTGCATCCCCCACACAATAACTCTAAGTTTGCCTACAGAAGGGTACCACCACCTTCAGTGGAATACAGTTAGCCCACGTGCTGAAACATCAGGAGAGGCATGGTGCCTCGTGAAAGGCTGAGCTGGCTGAACTCTGCTGCAGTGTTCCTCAGCACTTGAAGAAAATTCCTCACTGACCATCTTAACACTCAGACATCTGCCTCCAGGTGCAGCTATGCCTCTGGATCTCAGCTAAGTCTTGTGACCTTATGTTGCTCACTTAAAATAAAAAGTATAGGTATGTGTCAGGTATGTGGTTCAGGTTCAATCTTAACAATAATATGGCTTAGGAAAAATAAACAAAGCAGCAACACAGGCTAATTTTCTATTTCAGGTGAAATTAGGATGTAATGCTAGGCAATAACTTGGAGTAAGACAATTATCAAGGAGAGGAGGTTTATGCAGAATAAGTCCATCACAAGGATTTCAGCAGGAACTGCCTGGATCACTTGGCTCATTAAATGACCACCAAATATCCCCTTTAAAAAAAAGATGAAAGAGGAATTTGGCTGCCATAAGTTCAAAGAAAAAATCCACCAATATTCAACTTTTACCATGGAACAGAAGTTTTAGTAGGAGGGAAGACCTTAGCCTAGGTCTGAAAAGAACCTTAAGAAGTGATGGGGAGGGCATTTCCACACGTGCTGTCAAGGCCAAAATGACTCTTAACAAATGCATTTCTTTCCATTTCAAGGTGTAAATGAAACCAAAATTTCAGTAGAGCACAAAGAAATTATTCTACTTCATATAGCTGCATCTTAATGAGCTTTTATACTAATAATAATGATTTTTACCCAGGATGAGCAGATATCTCTAAGTTATCCAGAATCTAGTTAAGAGGTGGAGGAAGGTTAAGTAAGTCTGAGTTAAATCAGATTTGAAAGTCAGGGCAGAATCCTGTCATTCTGTGTTATTAGGCATAGAAACTGTTAACACCAAAACTGCCTCTGCCAAGGTGGACCTAAGCATTGTTGTGGTCATGTCATGCCTTTTCACTGAATTTCAGAAGAAATTACCCCAAGCAGAGCAGTGGCTCTGGCAGAGATTGTAAAGACAGACTGAACTTGGTCCAAAAGGACTTTCTTGTTTTCTCCAGCATTTGGAGATAAAAAGCTTGGATGAGGAAATGGGAAAATGCTCGCACCTGATTTTGTCACATCCCAAGTGGAGAAGAGGCAAAATGCATTCTCTGATTCCAGGGTTACTACTGGGAGCAGAGGTTCCCTCCTCCTCACTTTAATGCTGCATAGTTTGTCCTGGAGCCAGGGTCTTTCATCAGGGGAATTATGTTAAACAGGAATATTCAAAGTTGCTTTCTCTGTCTATTACTCAAGTCACCTCTTCAGTCCCTCAGTTCCACTGTTTCTTTGCATGGAATCATAGGGGGACTTAGAAAATTCTTAGCATGCTCTTCCTGAGGTTTAGGGACAGGAGTGGCACTTACATACTGTGTCTTTTGTACTGATACTCTGACCCTTGTGCCTCATCACTTGGGAAATGTGCTTGGCAATAAACTTAGCCAGCAGAGTCACCCTCATGTCACCCACATGTGGTGTGTGCACCTGGGGGTCACAAAAGAGAAAAAAAATGGAAATGGAAGCGAAGCACTGGGAGATGTCATGCATGATCCTAATTCAGCTTTCTGTTCACATGCAAGGACAGAACTTGCTTGCTCTGTGAGAAGCTACTGCTGAATATGATGATAATGACTTTTTGTTGCCACGGTACTTAGAGCCACAGGGAATATCTCCCTGAGATACCCCTTTCCCTTACCAGCACCAAAAATATGCAGTGCTTCTTCAGAAGATGTAAATCCAGCTGCTAGATGATACACATTTTTAAGCCCTAGGGGACTGAAGAATCTGATTAAATGAGCCCAATGGGACAGAAGACAGCTTAAATGGAGCAGCAACACCATGGCAAGTTAATTAGTCAGGCAATTGTGAATAAGATTAAAGCTCCAAGGCTTAGAGAAAAAAAAAAAAAGACCAAACCAAACAAAAAAACCCCAAGCCCTTCAGTGATGCCTCAGAGATAACCCTTCACAGCAAAAGAAAAAAAAAAATTAATTTTTTGTGTTTTGACGATATTAGGGAAGTGTCTATGACTTAGTGTCCAAATAAAATTAAAGGTTTAAAATCATTCTGGCTTAGCAAGGTATTTATCAGGAACAGAGGAATATACACTATTTGCCCACGAGAAATGGAGAATTGGTGGGTAGAGGTTTCTGTGCTTCCACTGACACCACTAAGGCCAAACCCAGTTCTTGCATCTCCAGTTCTTTGCAGTAGGTTATTAGGTATGCCTGTGTGCTTGAAGCAGACATTTTGGTTATAGATATCCTGGAGTTTTTAATTAGCATTGGAGGTATAACATGACAGCAATTTTAATCATGTGTAGTCAGAGGTAAGGGAATAGAGATCAATAAGAAATTGTGGTTTTGATTTTTGTACACAGCGAAATGCCTGATTTATGTTAGTGAATTGGGGAAAATAAATCTAGCACATGCTACTGAAGGGAAATAATTTTACCTGTACTTTAAAGTTTAATTAAGTAACATAGTAGGTAAGGACTCAATGACAAAGCCCAGTAGATTCAGAAGTTATATAAAGCAACACTTTTAAGTCTAAATAGGATTTGAGAGGATACTTCCTCTATTGGCCAGTCAAGATTTAACAAGATCAGTGTCCCTGTGTCATTCTACATGATCCTTAGAAAGATTATTTTTACATTGGTATGCTAGGGTTGGAAACACCATCACCCAAACCAAAATGCATTTATGTAAAAATATTTCCTTCATTTTTTCACTGCCAAGAGTGTCTCCCACTAGAAGACAGAGGAAGAAGGCAATGTTTAAAATAAAAGGTATTTCTAAAAATCAGATTAACTAATAAACAAGGTAGGTATTGATGACTTCTGTGTTCATCTTGCAGTCCTCTGTGCAGAAAACATCATCTTCCCTGATCCTTTGGATTGGAATCTGATGGTTAACTGAAGAGGATGCATTTTTGGAATTTAAAAAATAAGTTCATTAATTAGGATTTTGCTCCCAGCTACACAATATTAACTGGTCAACACAAGCTAACTATAATGTACAGAATATATACTCTTCTCTGATGTTGAAAACAAAATTAAGCTAGGAAAATCAGAATGAAGTTTGTATACTGAAGAAGCATTCAATACTGACAATATAATTTTTAATTATTTGGAACATATTGAAAACATTTAATGAGAAAATTGGCATTTATGTGAGGATATTTCTGTATGTCTAAAGTAAAACCTTTTTGGAGCAACCAACACTTTCATTCCTTTAACCAAGGTAATTAGACAACGATGATGAAAATCATAGACTTTGCATCTGATGGTGGGCTAAGTTTATTTTAGATGACTTCTCTTTAGATGACTTCTCCTCTAGTGTTTGTGACAGCAGTCATTGCACTTAATTACAGGATGCATTGTAAACCTCTCCAGATCAAATCTGACAAGCTGTTTTGTGACAAGAACCCTCAGTGTGATTAAGATGTCTGCACACCCAACATTAAGCTGCTTAGGCTTATAAGCCAAAGCTTTTACACAGTCCAAAAGCCACAAATCCTGATCACTTTGTTTCACACCCTTTCGTCCTGTACTGGTAGTGGTGACAACAGGAAGAAAAGTCAGGTGAGTCCTTGTGTAGATTTTTGAGGAGCCATTAATCACCTTGTTCCAGATTGTAACATGAAGTCTTAATCATAATTTCAAAAAAAAAACAAACAAAAAAACAACACTAAAAAAGCACTAAATTAATTAATTATGAGTTGGGTATTTCAGATTGCAAGCAGGTTTGTGTGAGCACACCTGTTTCCATGTCAGTCTGGATGGTCACTTCTTCCTTCCTGAGCAATATTCATGTAGGAAAATCTAGGATAAGGAGAAGAAAAAATGCTTATTTTATGGAGTTGTTTTTCCACTTCAGAAGTTTTCTCCTAAAACCTGATGAGCCAGACAACAGAACTGGGATTTAACTTGACCTGACATGTTTCATGTTGGTAAAGACCCCTTTGGGATGGAGTGACAAATAAGCAAAAAACCAGCAGAATAACAAGACAAGTAGGACCAGGATCCTCTGCTTTTTCCAAGTTTTTTTCCTTTGGTCTTTGTTTTTGGTTTTCCTGAAGACTCCAGTATACTCTAAACATAGAAAAGGGAAGGAGATATTAAGTAAAGATGTCCTAGATTAGATAAAAATAAAAAACAAAAACCAAAACCTAATAACAGTTCTAAAATTTTAAGTTTTTTTACAGACTTAACAGCAGTAGTTGAGAGTTGAAATATATATCCTGCTTAGGAGCCTGAAAAAACTTTAAAAAAGGTAAGCATTCTCCTTCACCTTGTGTCTCATAGGTTCAGTTCTATTTTGGGTTCCAGGGCATAGATAACTGAAGGAAACTCCTTTGTATAAAGGATTTCTGCCAGCCATGTTCACAAGTAAAGATCACAACCTTCTCCAAAGATTACAGAATCTTTTCGGTCAGAAAGCCAAATACATTTGGCCAATTCTTGCCCTGTTCTAAACCTTGCAAAGTTGTTAATGGATGTTTGCTTTATGTGCACTGTCTTCCCCTTTTCACAATTCTCCTATTTAAAAGTGGGTTTTCTAATACAGTCCTTTTGGAGTAAAGAGCTGTCTCCAGTCTATTTTGAGAACTTTCCATCCGTCCCGTTTCAGCTGGGTGGTGAAACATCCCCTTTACCTTTCCTCTTGCCCTTTGGATACTTAATTACTTCGAAACGCCTGACCTAACCCCTCACCCCCACGGGTAAATGGTTAAACCTAGTGCCACCCTGCTCCCTCTCACTTTTATCTTTACTTTCTAAGGTCTGTCTCGCTTTATTCCTGAGCTCCCAAGGCAGGGCAGGGCAGGGCACGCCTGCCTGAGGCACCTCAGCACAGCGCCCGCCCTGCCCCTTCCCTCAGCGCCCCTTCCCACCAGCAGTCACTGGAACGGGGCAGCGCTGCTGAGATGAGGGCCGACTCCACTTTTTTTATCCCGACTCCGAGAAGACCGAACGAACTGTCGCTTTTGTGCGACATTTATCATTTATTGCCTCCTTCCAGTTGGGTTTGAGCCGCGAGGCCGTTCCCCCCTCTCAGCCCCGTTCAAAGCCGCGCCGGCAGCCCGCGCCTGCGCACTGCGTCTCCCCGCTGGAGGCGAGGGGCGGGACGCCCGCTGCCCACCGCGCCCCGGAGACCCGACTGGGGGAGACGAAAAGACTACGACTCCCGGCATGCCCCGCGCGGCCCTCTCCCCGCAGCGGCAGGGAGCGGGGCTCTCGCATAGCCCGCCGGGACCTGTAGTTCTCAGGCGCTGGGTATTGTCTCTCCCCTTTCTCTGTCCGGGAACCCGACCGCCACCCCTGCCGGGTGAGTGCGCTGAGTGACAGCTCCTCGCAGCCAGTGGCCGAAGCGCTGTGTGGCGGAGCCCGGCGCCCGTCTCCTCGGTGACCGGGGGAGCTGGTGCCTCAGTAGAGTAGCTGGAGCCCTGGGGGACGGAGGTGAGTGGGTCTGACTGGGGCAGCGCCCACCCCTGCCGCCCGGCTTTCCCCTCCCCCTCGCCGCCGAGCTGCTGGACCGGGACCCCGCTCGGGGTGTGGTGGGAGGAGGGGGGTGAGGGGTGGGGGCAGCAGATGGGCGGTGTGAGGGGGGGGGCTGAGAGGGGGAGGGGAGCGGAGGGG
>JAAWXA010000013.1:22152077-22290082 GCA_038090715.1 Florisuga fusca
GGGGTCCGCACTCCCCATCCTCACCGCCGCTTCTACTCCTGAGCAGGTCTCGCTTGTCACTGCTTCAGGCTGATGTGCTGCTGCTATTACTTGGTGTCCTGACAGTTTAGGATCGTATTTGCAAGAAAAGAAAGGGGGCAAAAGAAGAAAGTGCCAACAAAACTTTTTCAGGTTCTTAAATACAGCAAATAAATTAATCTGAATTGTAAACACATGACTGTTTATACAACAGCTTTAGAAAACTTTGTGCTTAGTTGCATTAGTCTGGTCAGACAAAACAGATGTCCTGTTTGCGTTCTTTACACTTTATACACTGGCTTCGCTGTGAGAAGAGTTTTTATTAACTATTTTTTAGCCTGCTGTTACTAATTAAAATATTTATGATCATGCTAGGTACATCTAATTGTTTTCTGGCAAAGTAGTTGCTGCTTATATAGGAAACATAATGGTATGTTTTGCCAACCATGAAATGCTGATAAGATTTATTTATTTTTTTAATTAAAGTATTATCCCGCCCGAGTTCTCAACTGGTAGCTGTCTTCTACAGGTTGTGCTGTTATATTTCTTGTGTAACTTGTCTATAAACATGTACCACATTTGAATAGTGAGTTGAATTCAAATTTTATAACTTCATTTGAGCTTTGTAGTGGCATAATTTGTGAAAATCAGTTCTGCCTTAACGAGTGGCACCCATGCTGAAGAGTCCTTGGGTGTACTTCAAGATGAGTCTAAGGGATGAAGGAACAGACTCTCTCCTTTTAAGCCTGCAGTTTGTATGCTTTATACTCTTACAGTCTCACTGTTGAAAAACAGAATAAAGCCGACTGGTTCTCTGCTTTTTGTTTAAAAAAAAAGGGAAAAAGCACATTAACATGGATACTGTACTGTTGAGTATCTGCTCATTTCCAGAGGCTTTTCAAAATGAACTGGTGGTCAGTAACATGGTCTTAGACTTCACTTGTTCTCCCACTGCCCCCCATAACTGTTCAGTTTGTAGTCTAACATAGACTGTAACAGGAGTGTGTCTTCTGTTTCTCTTTGCTCTTTTGTTGCTATGAGTTAACAAAAGCAGAAGCAGGAAACAAACCACCTCTTTCCCTTGAAAGTAAGCAAATAAGTATTATTTTCTCTGGAGCAGAGAGTTTGAAAAGAACATGAAAAGCTAGCATGGATATGTAAAAGCCTTACCTAAAGAAATGCAATGTTTTTGGGATAAAGTACAGTGCTGCTGTAACTGGTGTGTTAGATGTTTAATGCCCAAAAATAAGTGACTGAAAAGGTAGACCAGAATGTGTACTGGCAGAAAAATAAAATGTTTTTCTTTGTTTTACAGTTCTGTGACAGAGCTGAATGTATGTAGGCAAATTCTGTTATTTCACATACTTGAATAACAGTTAATTTGTATATTTAGTGTTTCTGTCTGAAACGTGGTGTGAAATATTTTGTAATTATTTAACTGCTTTTTCTGTGTCATTACTAAGCTATATTGGTACAAAATCATAGTATTAATTTCATATTTACCATGTTCTTCAAATGATAGTAGGAATTCTGTATTTTCAGTGTTTTTAATAAGTATATTGAAGTGTCACAAAACTATATTGTTTGCTTAAGATTTAGTTACAATGTATTACAAATTTATAGGTCTGATTTCTCCAGTAAAATAGACATATCCTCCTGACTTAGATTCACTTAATGTGTTTTGGTATTATACAGACTTTTTTTTAAACAAAGCTTTATGTTAGTGCAACTAAGATGATGTCTTTGTTTCACTGGATATGCTACACATTTTGTGATTACAGGAAGAGGATATTCAGACAGACGATTACTTTGAAACTGTGGATGTTTGCCATTTTTTTGCCATTTTTGTGCCCATATCTTTTTCTGTCCAGTTTTCAAGTCTGCAGGGGAATTAAAAGAAAAGTTAGGCAGATTTAGTTTTGAACTAGTTTGTTAACAGTTTATAACTCAACCAGAGGTTCCAACAGAGAATAGTTAGGAGTTACAAACACTTTTTGTAATTTTTCCATTTGTTTTTCTTGCCATTGTTGCAGCAAAACTTGTTTGAATACTGTGGGTTCTTACAGAAAAGCTACATTCATCCTTTTGCCTTAAAGTTTCCTGAATAAACTTAGTGAGCTTTAGTTATTTGTTATGGATGTAATTGCCACAAAAATGAACAATAATATTCAGCTACTGGGAGAGGGAAGAGATTTGTTTTTTCTAGTGATGGGACACAGGCTTTCTGTTTTGTTTTGTTTTGTTTGTTTGGGGTTTTTTTGGGTGTAAATATACATTAATAGCAAAAAAACTCCCAACCTTTAATGTTGAATTGCTTTCTAACTTTAGCCTCATAAAATCACACACATAAATCAATTGCTGGAAGTCTTCTCACCTCTGGGATGTTGTTGTTAGAGAAAAAGTAATGCATTAGCAGCCTGCTGCTTTGTTCTTGTGGTCAGCTGTTGGAATGATGTTCCTCTATCAGTGGTTATCATCTGGAATAACTACTTGTTGGGTAAGGGGCATAGATCAGGAAGGCAAATAGATAAATTAACTTACGAATAGAATTAAAAGAAATCCTCTTGTAGCAAGTTGGAATCTTGAGGTAAGATAGTGCTGAGGTTTGCTTCTTGCCCAAGCAGCCTAACTACATTTTCATTGTATATTTTTTATAGTTGCATTTAGCCTGTGGACCAGCTCAAAGTACTTATTATTTTCAGGTCAGTTCCCACTTGTTTGGAGTGAGTTACTGCAATTTTATGTAGCTGTAGTCCTCCAGTTATTTCAGTCAGTCATCTTGCAGAGCTGTGTAAGGGTTCATATCCTGCAACAAGGAGTTAGTGTCAGAAGTTGAAGGAGTTGTCATTTCTATTCTGCATGTAAAAATATGTTACAGCATTTTAGTCTGCTTGGTGGAGGAAAACTCGAAAACAGTGGAATTTACCTGAGTTTAATTAGAGTGAGACATCCAGACTTCAGTGTCAACACCAAAATATAATGGAATCTACTATTTCTTGCTGTTCATCTAGAGCAACTTTATCTTAATTGTAAAGTCATGACTTGATTAGTACTGGCAGCATGTGGAGTTCCTTCTTTTTTCCTTGTTTTTTTGGAAGTTTTAAGCTAAACTAAACCACATGGATGTTGGAATGACTGAATACAATGCACTTTTTATAGTGTATGCTTTCTGACAAGTTATTTTTTATTAGATTAATTGGTGTGACAGAGTAAATCTGACTTTGGATTCCATTAGTGTAATACATGACTGAATGTCCATTTGTTGTTGCATGTATAACTGCAGTGTGTGTTTGAAAGCTGAAGTTTGGGATACTTATTCTAGGATACCTTTACAGACAGTCAGTGGAGAGACACAGGATGTCTCGGGGTAATTTCTGTCACCTCTTTTACATGGATACATTTGGTACCTGTTTCTGTCCAGTGAGCATAAAGGGGGTGGGCTATAGCCAAGGAGATACACTTGAGCTCTAATTTGCATGTTGCTGGGAAAGATTAGCTGAGTTTCATCTATCCTTCTCACTGTGCTGCAGTGGTGCTGTAAGGCAGAAGTTAACTGAATAATTGGGCACATGGTGGAGCTGGGGAAGATGTAACATGCTGGAGTGTGAAAACACTGGCTGTACAACAGAGGACTTTGTGCTTTGCTTTGCCATTGTTATTTTGCATTTTGCACAGCTGCTTTAGTTGTGCTTGCTGCTGCTTTCTCATCAGTAAAATTAAGACTTGTACCTGTATGTTTTTTTTTTCAAATTGTTTTGAGTGTTGTGTTTTTGGGAGAGTTTGCTAGCAATACATCTGAACAGTAAAGGGAGGACTACAAAACTTGAAATGTGATAAAGAATTAAAATATATTTTTTTCTTTCTTTCTTTAGAGCTTCATCTGATGAAGGAGTGATACTCTTCAAACATGACAAAAAGCTGGACTAGTTAAAAGTTTTCCTATTTTTAGGAAAAAACCCACCAAAATGTATAGGCCAGGGGAAACAGTCAAACGTCGACTCAACATGCATGCTCCTCCTCGGATAAGAAGTGTGGAAGTTGCAAGAGGAAGAGCAGGTTATGGGTTTACCCTCTCTGGACAAGCTCCTTGTGTTCTTAGTTGTGTTATGAAGGGGAGCCCTGCAGATTATGTTGGACTTAAAGCAGGAGATCAGATATTTGCAGTTAATGAAATCAATGTGAAAAAAGCCTCTCATGAAGATGTAGTGAAACTTATAGGAAAATGTTCTGGAGTCCTGCACATGGTCATTGCTGAAGGTATTAGTCATATAGACTCCTGTTCAAGTGATGAAGAAGTTGGTTTTTATGATGGAAAGGGGTGGCTGAAACCTAAACCTGACTCTAAAGCTCTGGGTATAAACAGAGCAGAGAAAGTTGTTGAAGAAATGCAGTCTGGTGGCATTTTCAACATGATCTTTGAGAATCCTACTCTTTGTGTAGGTAACTCAGATACTTCTGCACCAAAACATAGATCATTTTCAGATTCTGCTGCTATTAAATTTGAAACTGGGAATGAAAGTGCAAGCAATCCAAACCTAATGTCAAAGGAAGAAATATCCAAAGTCCTGAATGATGATTCAGTTTTTAGAATTGGACTGGAGAGTGTGGAAGACTTTGGTTTAGATGCAAGCATTTTAAATGTTGCCATGATTGTAGGTTACCTTGGCTCAATTGAACTTCCTTCCACAACCTCGAATTTGGAAAATGAGAGTCTGCAGGCTATTCGTGGATGCATGAGACGTCTACGGGCAGAACAAAAAATCCACTCACTGGTGATGATGAAGATAATGCATGACTGCATCCAGCTCTGCAGTGACAAATCTGGTGTAGTGGCAGAATATCCTGCAGAGAAACTGGCATTCAGTGCAGTTTGCCCTGATGACAGGAGGTTCTTTGGACTAGTTACAATGCAAACAAATGATGATGCAAGCTTGGCTCAGGAAGACGAAGGGGTTTTGAGGACGTCTTGTCATGTTTTTATGGTGGATCCTGAATTATTTCATCATAAAATTCACCTGGGCATAGCGAGACGTTTTGGACTGGAATGTACTGCAGATCCAGACACAAATGGCTGCCTTGAGTTTCCTACGTCGTCTCTACCTGTTCTTCAGTTTATTTCTGTCCTCTATAGGGATATGGGGGAACTGATTGAGGGAATGCGTGCAAGGGCTTTTCTTGATGGTGATGCAGATGCTCATCAGAATAATAGTACAAGCAGTAACAGTGATAGTGGAATTGGAAATTTTAACCAAGAAGAAAAAAATAATAGGGTTCTGGTGGTTGATTTAGGGAGCAATCCGAGTAAGCACATCCCTAACAGCATATGGGAAAATCCAGTAGGAAGGGGACAAAATCAACCT
Organism: Florisuga fusca; assembly: GCA_038090715.1. Classification (NCBI taxonomy): domain Eukaryota; kingdom Metazoa; phylum Chordata; class Aves; order Apodiformes; family Trochilidae; genus Florisuga; species Florisuga fusca. Next base: position 22,157,456 of record JAAWXA010000013.1, read on the forward strand.
ACTTCCCATTGGAATGGCTTCTGTCACGAACAAGAGGGAAACATTCCTTTAGAAGTAATTCAGAATGATAAGCCTCAAAATGTTAACAAACACTTAAGTCCTTCTGCTCGTATTGAAGTTCCACTGGTTTCCTCCCGAAATTCAGTACCCCCCTCAAAGAAAAACACTGCAGGGGTAGGCAACCAAAGGTGGCTGCCTGTGCATGTCTTACAGGAGTGGCAGCATGGGAATGCCAGTGACCAGGAGTCCTACACTGATTCTACAGATGGCTGGTCAAGTGTTAACTGTGGCACTCTTCCCCCACCGATGAGTAAGATTCCAGCTGACAGATACAGAGTTGATGGCAGCTTTGGTCAGCCACAGTTGAAATCTCATAAAAGTGAATGGTCTAAGAAGATGTTTTGCATGCAGAACAAATTTGGCCCTCCGCACAGTGTTAGGAAGTCTAAAGAAGATAAAAAGGTAAGAAGATCCTGATACTGGTTCCTAAAAAAACCCAACAGCCTAGTGGTATTATTACACCATGATGTTTTCATACTAAAACATAAACATATATAATTTGCACAGTTTCAGATGAATAAAATGATACATCTCTTTCTCCTTTTCAGAGTCTTTGCATATTTCTGTTTAATTGAGTGCAGCTCTGGAATTGTACTTCTGCTGGAAGTGTTGTCTGTTGGAGCTTTCTCACATTTCTTCTTGTCTCTTCATTGTTTCCAAATGTTGCAGTGGCATTGCAATAAAAGGAGACATGACATTCTTGCAAATTCAGTTCCTTCTGACCTCCAGCAGCAATAGAATGGAAACAGCCTGGATCTTAACTCTGGTCCCTTTTTTACAGAGGGATGGCTTGCAAATGTTATTATTTTAGTGATACCTATTTTAACAGAGATGTGGTCTAATCATTAGTCAAAAACCTGTATTATACACATTTAACTTCAGCTAAATAAGACAATTTTATTATCCTAAAAATTCACTCCAGCAAAGCTCTCAATACAAGTACCATTAAAGCTACATGAAAGGATGATCTTTAGTGGTGATTTTAGTGTCCACTGTGAGGTCACAAATCTAACATTCTGCCGGTAAGCTGTAATTTAAATTTTACTCCAAATTACTGCCCCATCTTCCTGTTTTGACTACTATTCGGCTTCTACAAACCAAAGCAAGAAGATTTTTTCTAAAATGTGTGTGAGTATCCCCCCATAATTACAGACTGTTCCCTTTGTCTCACACTCTTCACTCGAGGGAAGTAATCACTTGGGAGCCTGTTGATAACTGAGATTCCAGTAAAGTGGAGGTCACTGGTCCTCCCACTAACAGAGTTAGTAGCAGAGTTGTATCTGAAACATTTGCTGGCTCCAGGGAAAGAAAAATTAGTCTCCAAGAAGTACTGGCTTTCTATGAAGAAGTATTGCTTATATGATTGACTCAAGTTTTCCTATTGCTATCCAGATTTCGGGGTTTTTTTTTTTATTATTATTATTTTTTTTTTCACCTGATTAAAAATATCCAACTGTTGCTGAGGTGGATGACAGGAGGGATTCATTACTTGTTTCACACTTATGAAAAAAATCTTTGCATTGGCATAGCTTTTTGGGGGATTAGAATGCAGCACTTAAGAACATTATGGTTTAATTGTTGAAAGAGAAATTATTGCTTTTCTTGTACTGTGAAGCCAACAACTTTCATATATGTTTGTTCACACATTTTTTTGTGCTGAAAATAAAATATATAAACTAGTATATGTAAGTAGTAACACAAAAGTGTATTTTTAAGATGACATGGATGCTAGAGGCAGAAATACTTTCCAGACCTATAATAATGCATTACATTTCAGGTTATCTTAACTAAAAGGTGATTCACAAAGTGATTTTCAAAACCAGGATGATCTCCAAACAAAAACACTAAATCTGTAAGAACTGCTCACCCAATCTCTCTGCCAGCCTGGAAACTACATGCTCCCTGATCTCTGTACTGATGGACTCTACTGATGGTACCAGGTACATTATTGATGTTAATCCAAAGTTCTCTTTGGGAACTGGACCAGCTGCAAGAAATGCTGTTGGAATTCCTTCCAGTCTCTGCAACAAGTTTGCATCTGCAGGTCTCCAGTGTTTTCCGTGATAGTAATATGGATTAGATTTTTTTTCAAGAGATTTAAAAGTAGAAAAAAAAAAAAAGGCATTTTGAAATGTTTGAAAGATTTATTTTGTGGAAGTCAAGAAAATACTATCAAAAATGTGACAGAAATTTTTTTACACTTTAAGATGAAAGATATATATATATATGGGTAAACAGTTACACTGTTTCACCTACTGTATTGCTTAGATCAGTGAATACCAGAATATACGTTCCAACATTAAATAGCTCAATTAATCTTACCTTTTAAGTCTATTTGCTAATAAAGTAGGCATTATGTTCTTTGATTAATAACAAACTTGTTTGCAAGACACATTTAAGATGTCCTTACATGGCTTTTGCATTTGGTCTCCTCATTAAGGCTGGAGAACATCTTGCATTTTAATTTTGTTTTTCAGTATTATTGAAGGCTATTGAAACTGATGAGAAAAGCTCGTGAAAGTCTTGAAATAATTTACAAGCATGAGTTGCCAGCACTTAGCATTATTCAGAGTAATTCATAACGATGAAGTAGTACAATGTTCTCATCTGAAATCATTAATGAAAACAGTCAGGGGATGTCATTACTGATGGATGTACCTCTGTATTTCTTTAGGTACTGCAGAAATAGGGAAGACCTATCTTTTTGCATATTAGAGCACTAATTTGCTTTTATAAAAGAATGATATTCAGAAATTCAGATTCTTTTTGCTTTGTGTGAAGGGGTGAGACTGTCTATTCCAAAACATTATTCTGATGGGTTGGATGCTGTTCTGTCCTCACCTTTTTAAGTGGTAAGGACTGGTTTTACACAGCCTGCTCCGACACATTCTAGTCATGGAATAAAGTATAGGAAGTGGCCACCTGGGATTACATTCATATTTTTACAATTTAGCAGATGAGTCTAGTGCTTCATTTGGCAGATCAGTCCCTAATGGCTTTATAATTAAGGTGGGCCTTTTTGTTTTTACATTAATACTGAAGTGTCGTATATCTTATGCGTGCAAAAGTGCAGAAGCCACTAGAGGGAGGAAAGGTTCCCAAAGCCAGAGGGTTTTGTGATGGACTCTGCACATCCATCTTCCTTCCTGTCCTCCTTGGAGCTTTGATTACACACTGAGGGAAGGAGATGAGTTCCTGGATGCAAGTCTGATCCAGCAAAACTGCTGTGCAGCTACACAGTGATGAGCACGGTGTGTAATTCAGGAAAATATTCAGTGCTGTACAGTGCTGGTGGGGGATAAGAGAGGCATAAACATTCTCCTGATTTTACAGCTGCACTGATAAAACGTTTGTGAATTCTGCAGAACACAAGAACAGATGTGAGGTGCATTAATGAACATATCTGTTTTAAATTGCTCTTTCAGAACTGGACCTGGGAAGTGATTCTTGTGGTTAGGAGTAGGCATGGCATTTCAGGTGTGACAAGGAAGTAAACACATGTGCTGAGCTTTGTGTTCCTGTTAGTGGTGTAGTACCTTTAATGATGATGTTTTCAGCTCACATATTTGAATTGAGGGTAATTTGTATTGCTTGGCAAAACTACTTGTAATTTATTAATATTCTTTACACTGCTGCAAATAATTTTAAAGTTCAGTGTAACTGTGAATAGTAAAAAAATTAAAACTGCCTAATTTGACTCAATGTTACTAGATAGCATGAATTTTTGTATTTTGCTTTTAAATGTTGTAAGGAATTTACCCCTAAATTACCAAATCCAAGCTTTCAAAATTGCTGTTTTTTTTTTTTTTTTAAATCTTAATTTTTTATTTTAGTCTTTGGCTTTTAAAATGGTTTAAAATGGGAAGAGGAGAACGAAATCAGGGAAATTGTGGTTTTATTCTACCTCTTGTGACTGAGACTTACTAGGAAGTATCTCTTTCTCCATGCACCTCTAAAATTATTTGCTGTACAGAACTTCACATTTCCTGTGGTTCCTGAAAGTTTCCTGTGAACAGACTTCAGAAGCATCTTACGAGATTTTTTGGAGGGATCTCCTTTTCTGTAGGCCTTAGACTGAAACAAGCAGTGAGAGGCTGGATGATGTTGCTGATCCTGGAAGCAGATCCAGGAAGGTCAAGTGGTTTTTGATCTCAGAGTGACTAAGGAGGATTTCTGGTAGTAAGAAGCTTCTGAATTGCTGGAACGCTGATATGGGGCAGGGGTGTGTGCTCTCATGCGGTCTGAGACTAGCAGGTGAACCATCTGGTTATGGTTTCAGCAGGAGTGGGATAATCCCTGCTTTTCTCTATCTTATGCCTTTTGCATGGTACTGCCTTTGCCTTTGTTGTTGCATTGTTATTACCACCTTCTTCAGCATCCCACTGAGTTTCAGTCATTTACCTACTCACCCTTTTGCATGATTTTCAGTTATGCAAAAGAAAAGCACCATAAACAATATGAAAACATCAGGAGATGTTAGGGTTGGCAAGGGACTTGAGAAATTGCTGAACAGGGAAGCATTCCTTTCACTCTAGACTAAATTAATATAATATGCTTGATTTTGTTCAACCCTCACTCTGTATTCAGGCTAATGCCTGGCCAAAAATATGTCTACCCATTACTGTTTTAAATTAAGTTTTATTGGGAAAATACTCCTTTTTCCACTGAAAAGCTTTCTAACAGTCAGTTTAGAGGACAGAATCCTAGGCATTGACCTCTCACCATTTAAAATTTTTTTAAAAAATAAAGTCTACTTTAATATTGTGGAGGCGAATATAACATTTAAGATCACAAGAGGTTTTACAATCTGAGCTTAATAACTAGTATTTGGGTACTAGGTTTATTCCAAGAAAATATGGCATATCTGTTAAAAAGTAATTGGAAAACCTTCTTAAATTCTGGCTATTGATATTTAGAAACCCTTTTGTGGTCCACAGTTGTATTATTCTAGCTTGACCACATTATTGTTTGTGCTCACAATGAGTGTGAATTTGGAAATGGATCCTGTTTGTAGATCTTGGAGGAAGAAAAAATTGATAATCTCCTTGTCTGACACTTACTTGTATTACAAATACACTTTTTTTAAAAACCACAAATTTATCAGCTGCTTAATAACTGTCATGACTTAAGTTACTGAATATGCTGTAAAAATGTAGAAGAGAGGAGAGGTAAGCAGTACTGTTAGGTTCACTAGTGTGTCTTTCCTTGCTAATATATTTTCTTGGTTACTATTACTGTTGCTGTTTTGATCAGAAGTTTAACTGTAACTACTTCAGAGCTGTCTTTGTTTCCCTAAGCAACTGTTATTAAAAAAGATGTAGTGTTTTAGTTAAAAATGGCTCAGTTTTTTTCGTAAGAATTTGTAATTTGCTTCAAATCCAAGAATTATAGTTTTTTAATGCTGGTAACTGGATGATGGGCTAATTGAAAGGCACGTATTTTAGATGCAAAGACAATGTTGGCAAAGCTGTTTGGTTCACATCTTTTTTGTTGTTGTTGTATAATTACATGTTTTTTTCCCATTCCTCTACAATTCTATTTGCTCACTAGCTTAAATTGTTACACCCCAGCTGTTCATAAAGCAGATTTAATGGCAGCTGGACTACTATTCTTATGCAGTACAATCCAATGTTAACCTTTAAAATTATAGGTTCCAATCTGATTGAGATGTATGTATATACTGTAAAGAGAACTCAGCTGAAATCCCAAATACCAAACTAGATCTGAGAATGAGGTAATGTGAATTAATCTGCAAAAAGGCACTATATGAAATAGGTTCTCTGATATATTATGCTATGAGAAATTGAAAAGCAATTAAATGTTTAGTAATTTTGTAACGATTGTAATGTTCAAAATTAGTGATTTTTAAAAATGGTCATTTCTAGGATCTTTAAAAATGTATTAAAAAGCTGAAAGAATGCTGGGTGCTTTTATCTGAAAAAAATTTTAGATGATATCTGGACAGTGAATGACTGTAGAACAATGTTGACTTTGTGAAATTTTGTCATTTCAATTTTATGTGCTGGTCATACGGAATTTTTCATTACACTTGAATTTAAATATTTTTTTAGATCAAGTGTAGGTTTGGACTCCAATTACCATCATGACAAGTATGGGGAGATGCAGGCATCAAAGTGTATTGAGTTGGAACATCACAGCAGAAGGCAGCAAAGAGAAACAATGAAGAAAATAGTGTGGAGAAAAATAATTAGCACAGCATTAATTGAAATAATTGAAAAAAGGTCTATTTTAAGTTTTAAACATAAAAGCTTTGAGATAAGTGGTTATAGAGTTACAGTCTGAGCTTTCAGTTCCTTGGTGTGGAGAAGATTTAGAGAAGAAAAGGAGCTGTAAAATACTAGCTCTTCACTGGAGAAGAAATAGATCAATATAGATTAACAAAATTAACAAAAACGCAGAATTGCTAAAACTTGCCTGAAGTATCTAAACAAAAATATGGAAAAATGAAGACACAAGAGAGAATCTTGAAAATTAATCCCATAAATAAAATCACCCTTAGGACACAAGTAAGTTTGCAAAGAGTACCAGAGAACAATATTGTCACAGAATGGTTTGCTTTGGAAGTGACCTGAAAGATCAGCTGGTTCCAACCTCCCTGCATGGGCAGTGACACATCCCATTAGACCAGGTTGCTCACAGGCCCATCCAGCCTGTTTGATACTCATAAAACCAAATTCTGACTATTCAGGCAATCATGGATTATCATGCCTTCCATACACTTGGCAGCTGTACCTTTGAGAACAATGTTTGCACCCTGCCTTCTTTTCCAGACTGGCTTCCTCAGGTACAATACTCCATCAGGATTATGATTTTAGACTCTTTCATTTCCCAGTCTGAAAGGCAGCCTTGGCCACCTTATACCCGTTTCTTCTGCTGCTACTGTTTCCTTTCACAAAAGGGACTGACTCTTCAGTGTTTGTTTATGCACAGAAACCATACTCCTCTTTGGCTTTCATTTTGTATGTTGTAAAATGCCTGGTCTTTTAGTCTCCTGGGAAGTAAAGTTGTCATTCTCCGGATAACTTCAGGAGCTTTTTTCTGAAACTGGTGCTAGTTTAAATTCTTCTTTCTTGGAGCTAAGTGACTAAATTTTCATACTGATTTTCTGGTGAACTTGTTGCCTCATTGTAGCGTACGTTTTCCTGTCTCTATTGGTAATACTTTATACAGTATCTTTTAATATATTATTTACTTTTTTTTCATTCCACATAGCAATGATAGTTAATATTTAGTTTGGAATTGATCAGTAAAAATGTCCAAATGTGTACGATGAAATATCCAGTATTGAAGTCAATATACTGTTTTGGACACTGGCCCAGAGCAGCTGCTTAGGAAAATGGAAGAGCAATGAAAAATGTTGACTTTTCATTTTCAGCAGCACATGGTTTAGAGTGGAGACACCATCCACATCATTGTCCATAATAACTTTTATGAACCTTTTTCCTTGAATTCGTTTTTTCTTAAACTCATTTATAACTTTGGCATTCCTGATATCATTTCATTGATACATTCTGCAGTTTAATAGTGTGGAAAGAAAACAGTTCATAATTGTGCTTTCTGTGTAGTTTAATTTCATACCTGCTAATATTTGTCATGAGAAATCCTGAACAATCTTACTGTCTGTTTTCTCTTTGCAATTTTATTTTGTTTTAAACCTCAACCTCCAATCTTAGTTTCCAAGCTTAGTCTCTTCCCATACAAAAGCTTTTTGGTAATTGTAATCTCTCTCCCTTGGGTGTGCTACATTACATTCACTTAGAGATAGATGGACCAGAACTATAAGCAGTTTTCTAAAATGTGTATTCATAAAGCTTATTTCTTGATTTTTTTTTTCTTTTTTTTTTCTGGTGAGTCTTCATTTGCCTTTTTGATTGTTACTGATTACTGTGCCATACTGACTTAATGTTCCCAGCTAATGCCTGCTTAATTTTCAAGATTATTTGGAACCAGTTGTTGTGTATGCACTTGCAATTTTTTTCCACATTTTCTCCTGGTTTGCTTAGGACTTTCTGTTCTGCAGTTTCAAACTATAGGGTTCCACCCCATACAAGACACTATTATCCAGTTACATTGGGAAAATGATCTTATAATTTCATCTGCATTAATACCATCAGTACATGTGGGGTTTTTGTTCCAAAGAGATTAGAACTGTACAGAAGTGTAGGTGGTCAGTGTTTTGTGCCTAGATCCCTAGTACAGCAGACAAACAACATATTTAATTTACTTGGATGTCCAGTGTGACAGGACAGCTTCTTTTCTGTGTCATCCCAGGGTGCACAGAGGTCTTGAATGAAATGTTACATCATTCTTCATTGTATTATGGGTCTAAGTGCCACTAAAAATGCCACTGTAATGGTTAGAAGGCAGTGAAATGTGTTGTTATCATCTGGTTAGTAAAGAGATTCTTAAAAGTGATCATATCCATGGACAAGTTAGGGTACAACTGAACACACCCCATATTGCAATCCATCCCATTCCCAGACCTTATAGACCCCCAATTTACAAGTCCTGCAGGTCTGCACTGTCAGTTTTTGGGTGCAGTAGCACGTGGTGCTGGCTGATAAGATTTATGGTCCAGAGTCTTGCCTGCTCTGCATTGCTGTAGTGGGGCAGTCGCTCAGGTAATGGGACCCATAAGCAGGAGATATTGGGCACCTCAGGATGGTAGGTGACCAAAGATTAAGCCAAATGGTCCAGAGCAGGATTTGAGAGTAATATTGATGACAGAGTAGTATTTGCATCAACTACTTTGTTCTATCATCCTCCAAGACTTTCCGTAGTTTTTGCGATTCTGTGCACTGGTTTGTATTGTCATTACTGTGGCATCCCTGTTTCCCATAACTGTGCAGAAGGGTCTGAATTAGGATCTTCTTTTCAGAAGCCTTAAACTTGCTTTTCTTTGTAAAGAAGAAATACTGACCCTTCTTCTGTTTAACATCGGAGAGTAAATTTGGCATGTTTTGAATATTCACAGAAGTTTCAAATGATAAGATCTGTCTATCTGTCTTCTGAACTATTATGCAGTTTACCATAAAAAGTCATAGAGTCAAACTTAAAAGGAATGAGTTTTTAAAAGCATCAATAAGTGGATATAGGAATTGGAGAAATTAATATTTGATGATTTTATAGTTAGTGTGATTCTCCCAGTTTGAGCCAGGATAGAACCAAATTTCTTTCTAGTAATCCTTGCATTCTCTGTCCCATAAGATTCAGACTCTTTATTTTCCCCTTATGGCCACAATCTGTGATGTGTGTTCCATGAAAAGTCTAGATTCACTAGATACAGTAAAGCTGGCCTAAGCCTCACAGTTTTTCTTTGTCCCTTTCCCCCCTTTTTGTATTCCTGCTGCCAGCTCTCTGTATTTTGTCTTTGTTAAGAATTCTTGAACCCCTAGCAAAAATCTCCCACTTCTTAGCCTCTTGTATTCCAAGAGCCACCAGCGTATTCTCCTTGCTACCTTCTTCCTGCTCCTCCAGCTTTAAAACTCTTCTACCACAGGAGAAGGAATCTCATTGTTTTATTAGTTATATCCAGGTATTTGGATAAAAGGACAATGTATGTTTAACTGTAGAGAGACACAAAGATGAGGTAGAACAAAATGAAAATTTCAGGTTGTTATGTGTGATGATTTGTAAAAAAGTTGTGATACTTGATAAGGGCGTTTGCTAAAATACAAAAGAGAATGATACAGCTCATGCTATACTAAGGAATTTCTTTAGGTTAATTGAAGATGTTTTCTAAAGGTGTTTGGTTTCTTTGGGTTCTGATTAATTCATAAGGTTTCATCAACTTGCTTCTGTGCACTCAAGCTAGAGGTTAGAGTATCATATTGACTATCATAGTTTCACATTGCATTTCTTTGGTAGTACCAACTTTAAGAGTTCTTGTCAGTCTCAAGCTGGAGTTGGCAGTGGGAATCATCAGTTGTGTTGACCATGGATCTGTGTCAGATACAGGGTTTTTAAATTTTGTCCTTTATTGTTAGTGGAGATGAGGGGGCAGCCTGCTGCCATCTGGGAGCTCACAGGAGTGGTNGCCTTTTTGATTGTTACTGATTACTGTGCCATACTGACTTAATGTTCCCAGCTAATGCCTGCTTAATTTTCAAGATTATTTGGAACCAGTTGTTATGTATGCACTTGCAATTTTTGTCCACATTTTCTCGTGGTTTGCTTAGGACTTTCTGTTCTGCAGTTTCAAACTATAGGCTTCCATCCCATACAAGACACTCTTATCCAGTTACATTGGGAAAATGATCTTATAATTTCATCTGCATTAATGCCATCAGTACATGTGGGCTTTTGTTCTAAAGAGATTAGAACTGTACAGAAGTGTAGGTGGTCAGTGTTTTGTGCCTAGATCCCTAGTGCAGCAGACAAACAACATATTTAATTTACTTGGATGTCCAGTGTGACAGGACAGCTTCTTTTCTGTGTCATCCCAGGGTGCACAGAGGTCTTGAATGAAATGTTACATCATTCTTCATTGTATTATGGGTCTATGTGCCACTAAAAATGCCACTGTAATGGTTAGAAGGCAGTGAAATGTGTTGTTATCATCTGGTTAGTAAAGAGATTCTTAAAAGTGATCATATCCATGGACAAGTAATGATGAGTATTAGCATTTGTATCCTTTGCCATACTGCTGCCAATTGCAGTAATTGCAGAGATTAAATGAAAGATGCTAGCACTTTAAATTATCCCTCCCCCACCTAATCCAGTGTTGTGAGGTGATGCCAATCCATGATGAGCACAGTGCAACCTGGAGGGTGTTACTTAATTCTTGTTTTGTTCCCTGGCATATGGAGCCCTCTCTATGTGCAGGCTTACCTGTACCCCAGGACTTACTACTCCTGCTTCTGCTATGGTCCAGGGACCTCAGGAAGCTCTTTCCTAATTTTACTCCCATATTCTTTTATTTCTGTTAGGGTGCAACTGAACACACCCCATATTGCATTCCATCCCATTCCCAGACCTTATAGACCCCCAATTTACAAGTCCTGCAGGTCTGCACTGTCAGTTTTTGGGTGCAGTAGCACGTGGTGCTGGCTGATAAGGTTTATGGTCCAGAGTCTTGCCTGCTCTGCATTGCTGTAGTGGGGCAGTCGCTCAGGTAATGGGACCCATAAGCAGGAGATATTGGGATGGTAGGTGACCAAAGATTAATCCAAATGGTCTAGAGCAGGATTTGAGAGTAATATTGATGACAGAGTAGTATTTGTATCAACTACTTTGTTCTATCATCCTCCAAGACTTTCCGTAGTTTTTGCGATTCTGTGCACTGGTTTGTATTGACATTACTGTGGCATCCCTGTTTCCCATAACTGTGCAGAAGGGTCTGAATTAGGATCTTCTTTTCAGAAGACTTAAACTTGCTTTTTTTGTAAAGAAGAAATGCTGCTCCAGACTGACCCTTCTTCTGTTTAACATCTGAGAGTAAATTTGTCATGTTTTGAATATTCACAGAAGTTTCAAATGATATGATCTGTCTATCTGTCTTCTGAATTATATTATGCACTTTACCATAAAAAGTCATAGAGTCAAACTTAAAAATAATGAGTTTTTAAAAGCTTCAATAAGTGGATATAGGAATTGGAGAAATTAATATTTGATGATTTTATAGTTAGTGTGATTCTCCCAGTTTGAGCCAGGATAGAACCACATTTATTTCTAGTAATCCTTGCATTCTCTGTTCCATAAGATTCAGACTCTTTATTTTCCCCTTATGGCCACCATCTGTGATATGTGTTCCATGAAAAGTCTAGATTCACTAGATACAGTAAAGCTGCCCTAAGCCTCACAGTTTTTCTTTGTCCCTTTCCCCCCTTTTTGTATTCCTGCTGCCAGCTCTCTGTATTTTGTCTTTGTTAAGAATTCTTGAACCCCTAGCAAAAATCTCCCACTTCTTAGCCTCTTGTATTCCAAGAGCCACCAGCGTATTCTCCTTGCTACCTTCTTCCTGCTCCTCCAGCTTTAAAACTCTTCTACCACAGGAGAAGGAATCTCATTGTTTTATTAGTTATATCCAGGTATTTGGATAAAAGGACAATGTATGTTTAACTGTAGAGAGACACAAAGATGAGGTAGAACAAAATGAAAATTTCAGGTTGTTACGTGTGATGATTTGTAAAAAAGTTGTGATACTTGATAAGGGCGTTTGCTAAAATACAAAAGAGAATGATACAGCTCATGCTATACTAAGGAATTTCTTTAGGTTAATTGAAGATGTTTTCTAAAGGTGTTTGGTTTCCTTTGGGTTCTGATTAATTCATAAGGTTTCATCAACTTGCTTCTGTGCACTCAAGCTAGAGGTTAGAGTATCATATTGACTATCATAGTTTCACATTGCATTTCTTTGGTAGTACCAACTTTAAGAGTTCTTGTCAGTCTCAAGCTGGAGTTGGCAGTGGGAATCATCAGCTGTGTTGACCATGGATCTGTGTCAGATACAGGGTTTTTAAATTTTGTCCTTTATTGTTAGTGGAGATGAGGGGGCAGCCTGCTGCCATCTGGGAGCTCACAGGAGTGGTCAGAGGTACATGCAAAGTCCTTCAGCTAGCACAGCTGCTGAAAAGAATGTTGTATGGAACTGCTGCCTAGCTTGTTTATCAGTTGAAATGACTTCTAAGACCCCATCCTTTTCCTTTTTGGCTTAAAGGATTTGATCTGTGCAAGTTACTTTGCATTCGGTCATTTTCCTTCACACTGCCGAACATGAGTCACGTCTTCCTAACAGATGAAATGCACACAACATGTTCCACATTCTCATTTCTACTTTTCTTCTAAACCCTTCTTGTTACCAGGCAGTAGCTGTTCTCACTTTGGCACATTCACCTACTGCTTTTATACCAATCCTTCTCAGGTGACTTTTGTTTTTAATGCTTTTCTTGTCAGGTAATTTAGGAGGTTGCTCATCCACAAGGTCAAATGGGCAGGTTAAAAATTAAAAAGTGATTGATGGGCATGTATTTGTACTTGCTATTTCCTGCTGCCCTAAGGAAAAGGGGTGATCCAGTCATATATTAAAAAAAAAACAACACAGACTGAGTCATTGTCCTTCTTTTATGCTTATACGTTTATCTGGTATTTCAGGCCATACTAGTTCATAATTTTACTTTGTTATGAGAATAGAAAAAGGAATGGATTTTTTAGATCATCAGTGTTTTAATTCCTTTAATCCTTTGTTGTTTTTCCACTCCATCTGCCAAATCATAACAGGATAAAGGCTCTTAGAGTTATGCTCTTTTGTACTTTCATCATGATAGTAGTAGCAGGGTTGTAAGTATCTCTATTGCAAAATGCAGAGGATGTATTGCTGTCACGTTTTTCACTGATTTACTTGTTTTCACAAATTTCTGTGCTTTTCTGTTTTTCTGGATGCCTCAAATGGAGATACTTAGTGAAGTATTAGATAGACTTCAGTTTCTAGTACTGTTCTGTGATAGGATTTCTTAGTTTTTTTTGAATATCCAGATATTTTTAGAGTTGTCTTTTATGGCTTCAACAACACAGTGTTTTCTGAGGAAAATCTTTAAGATATGATTGTAAATTTTTCTAGGGCTTATAGGCAATCTGTGTTTAAAAAAAACATCACAGCCCCCTGTTCATGTAGCAAATTTCAGTGTTCTAGCATGGCAGCTAACAATGAGTGAAACAGCATTTTCTAGCTCATATAGTGTAATGCTAGGAATTTTTTTTTTAAGCTTATGTAATGTTTTTTAGTATCTGTTTAACAGTGCAATAAGGCCACTTAGAAGTATGGTAATTTCTTTATGGCTAACAAACTGCAAATTTTACATTAATATCAATCATTGCACTATCGATCTCTCCTTACTAAACTACTGGGGGTTTCTTGAGCCGTGCTGATTAGTACATTGTAGTTGCAGTGACTGTTCTGTCTTCAAGTCATGGGTGCTTTTATTTCCAGCTTGAGTCCCACGAAAATATTTGCCAAAATGTTGCTGATATTTGCTTTCTTTGTGTGTGTATGTGTGTGTGCATGCAAGGCCATTTTTTAAACTGATCTGCAGAAGGAGGTCTGCCTTCATAATCTCTATGTCTGGAATAGAGTCAAGAAAAGATGAAAAGGGAGACCTCTCAGCAGCATTACCAGGAAATTAAATACTTTGTGAACTGCAGTCGATTTTTTTAGCAATGTCTTCCTTAATTTCCTAGATCATTAATTTGATTCTTCAGAGCAAGGAAGAGATTTTTATCCATTGAAAATGTTTTCCTAATTGCAGTTTTTATCCAAATGGGTTGGGGAAGTGGTTAGCTGAGTGAATTTTTATATTTTGTAATAGTTTCTTAAACACTGTTTTATTCTCAGGGTCTTTTTTTTCCCCTTTCCATTTTTCTTTACCATTCCATCCATGCTTCAATAGTGAGAGTTTTATGAATGCAAAAAAAAGATAAATAAAATTTTCGACTAAATACTCATTTGTTGTTCTCTTTTCTACTACCACACAATTTGTGTTTTTTGTCCACTCTCTCTCTTTCTCCTTGTTGTGTTTCTGACCACAGCTAGGTTTGCAGTATTTATGTCTAGAATGGGGCATCTGGTGATAATTAATCTTATCTAGAATCTGCCTCTCAGTGGAATCTAATTAGATTTGTCTTCAGGCAGTTTGTTCCTCTTCCTTCAATTTTTAATGTTACTGTTTCAAAATTGTTTTGACTGCATGATCTCTAGTTGTATGTCTTTATCTCTCAGAATCTTAGACAGCAGTCTTCACTATTTAAATACATACTGGACATTTTATATTCTTTTTGGGCTGAATTAGAAAGAAAAGTGACAAATGTGTTTATTATTGAAAATAGGTATGACTTTGTTATTGATAGTGTTCTTCCTTTTTCTTTTACTAGCTTTCTCTTATGAAATATTAAATCCTCTGAGGATTGCATCTTGTTTTGAGAAATACATCCATAGACCATTAAGCAGAATCCATACTGTGTAGCTATTTCATTAGTTTCAAAATAGCAGTTGTGCTCACACTAATAATGTAATTGATTTCACCAGCCTTAGGATTCACTGAGCTGTTTGCAATCTGATTTTCACTAATTCACAGGTAAAAAATTGAAAAATTGCAGAACTGGTGTGCTCATACTTGACTAGTGGTGAAACCTTGTATCTGTACACATATATTTTTGCTGTTTTAACAGGAACCTACTCATGCAGGAGGAGCCATGTTAGTGTTTTGAAATGTTATTCAGTAATACTAAGGGACACTGTTGAATTTAGTCCAGGATTAATGTGGACTTTACTGTTTGGCACAGATGACTCCATTGAAATAAGCTTTCAATTTAGACAGGAAAGACTGCTGTGACTCTAAGGGGTGAAACACCTTGCTGGTGCCTGCCTAGGTGAACAGATGATTTTAAAAGCTGCTCAGAAAGACAGAAGCTGTCCTCATTCCAGTGGGTGCTATCTGTGAACATTTACAGAGAGAATTTTCTAGTCTCCACATTTAGTTAATAATTTTAGCAAAAGCCATCTTAATTTGTTTTTACTGCACTTTTAAATGTTTTCTTAAAAACCTTACAAGCTAATCTCTAGTTGTCAGATTTCCAGTTTTCCATTTCAGAACCTGCCCAATTTTCTTTTCAGCCAAGAAAAAACCCCAAACTCTTAGTAAATTGAAGATCAGGAGGGAAGGAGATTTCATGTAAAAGTAGATCACTTTTAATACTGAATTAAGAAGCTGGAGTCTCAGTCTGTTGCAGTGATCAACCCTGCTAACACAGCTGGGTACAGGTTGTGTGTTATATCTTACAGTTTCTGTGAGCTTGTAAACAGTCTGGTGGCAGTCGGAGTGCCCTGCTCCTAAAGAAGTCCATGGGAGTAAGGCAGACAGTCTTCTGGAGGCCTTATCTGTTAGTGTAGTAAGGAGGTTGTATAATATTCCTGATCCTCTCTTTTACTTTCTATGAGTGGTTGTTAGCATGAGATTGCAAGAGATGGAATTTCTGATTGCTCTTTTGGTTAATGTGCCATTTATAGACTTTCAAGCAAGTGATACCAGAATATTTCAGACTTGAGAGCACAGCAGCTTGCCCAAAGGAAGAAACAAATATGTACATAAAATTTTTTAAATATTACAAAGCTGCCAATAAGCAATTAAAGAAGTACTAATAAATATGTGTTTAAGCTTACTGTGATGAAGAAAGATGCTGAAATTAAATAAAATAAAATTTATTCTTAATTAAACTCTTATTTTCTAAAGTGAAAAAGCATCAGAAGACGAGGAAATTTCCTCACATTGTATGTTACAGTGAAAGGAATCCAAAATTTCAGGCACGTAATCACAAGTTTTCATAATGTAGTGAGTTTATGTGCATCTGCTTAGCACCAGTCACTGACTGTGTGTCTACTTTTAGGTTTAAGCTTACACATTGCCATTTGTCATAAACTAGATATGTACATGCTGAGCTGTAGCTTATCTGACATCTGGTGACTTTTTAAGGAGAAAGAGTATAATTATGGGGGGAAAGAGAAAGCCATTTAATTATTGCAGCACCATTTCTCATAATGGAAACATCCAAGTGAGGTGGTTAAATTCCTCGGAACAGAAGCTCCTGCTTTTCATACTGTATGATTAAAAAAGTTGGACTGCACAGTAGCAAGCCTTTTAAAAAGGATTATTGAAGGTAACTTTTATAAAAGTGTGACAAAGTACTCCAACAGAAGCTGGGTGATGTGATTTTTAGGATGGTAATTTCCTATAGAAAGAATAAATATTTTGTCATTGTAAATATTTTCCAGTTAAAGCAGTGAAGAGCTAGTCATGATTTTAGTTCAGCTCTGTCTGCTAATACTAACATGTAGCACATATACACTTTAGCAACCTAATGATGGCTCATGTTTATGCTGAATATTTATCATATTTGACTTGAGCCTGGAAAAGCCAACTTTAATGACTTTAATACATGATATTACAGGGGCATGGAAGTTGCTGACTTGTGTTGAACTTGTGGCCAGGTTGCAGATCTCCTTGGACTTCCTGTACCTACTGATGCTTAAAATTCAGAAACTGTCTTGAGGATCAGCAATGTACTAAAATAAAAGAAATAAAATAATATTTTCTGTTTTGTTTAGGGTGCGAAATTTGGACATCCAGTGGGATTAAATCCGGCTCCTCCCCCGCGTTCTTTGGTGCGAAGATCGTTTGGAAGATCGAAGCGATTCAGTATTACCCGTTCTCTGGATGACCTTGAGGTACTTGACTTTCACTTAAAACTTAGAAATGAATACTAGAGGAGAACTTAGAGTAGTTAATGCTAATCATTAATGAAAGAAAATCAGTAACATCTGTTGTGTGATAAAGTTACTAATCATCAAATGACCTTAATATGAGAAGAATACAGATTTCAAGTGTCACCTGACTTTTTCGGTATTTAATAGTTTATATTGATGTCAGTAGTGGCCATTCTTTCTGTGGATAATTTTGACTTTATTTTACCCTGGTCATGTAATGCAAAAAAATAATTTTGCTGAATGAAAGGATTTTCATATCTTAGAAATCATTGTATAAAAAATCAAATAGTCATTTGAGGATTAAATTAATTGGTAAACCTGGCACTTTACATGACTTGATAGAGAATGTAGCTTACTGAGTGTGGAAAAGTTTATAAAAATACTTCAATAGGTTTTTCTATCCTGTATTTCAGAAACTGAGAAAAGGGAATTCCTCATCAACCTGATGTTGGTCATTGGTTATGGTGATTTTGTGTCTTTCTGAGTATAATAAAACTATTTTGTGTCTGATATAACATCAGATGATGCCTGGGCATCAGTGGCCAAACCTACTGATTGTGGTGAAAACCAGGAATGAAAAGCCATCTGAATTAAAAAAGCTGCTCCTCCTGCACTGCTGAGAGCCTCCCTCAACCAGCTGCAGGAATATAGCTTCACCTTCTCTAGAGTGCTTCCTTGGGAACACCTGTCCCATAATGATGTTAAGAGAGAGATTTTTGCCTTTCCCCTTTATCGTGCTTACCTGGAAGAAGATTTGTGGTTGGAAAGAAACAAAAATACATCCTCTTGGTGTAGGAACCATGTAGTACCTATTACACTGCTGTTCAGCATGGGAGGGAATGTGGCATGCCAATTCCTCTAAATGGGAAGGAGGTGTTTAAAAAGTGTTTGAGATGGGTGGAGGAAAGAAGGAGATACTCTGAGTTCTCTGCTGTGGGAAAATGTAGGAAGAGCAGCATTTCATGGGCTCTGCTCTAAAGCAGAGGGGCGTTCAGTGCACTGGAGTTTTAGGGAACAGAATATATGGAAGGAGCTTCTGGTATGCTTAGGGAATGCAGGTACAAATTGTACTTATTTATTCCTCAGATGTCTTAAAGGATGTTTTTTATTGTGGTCTATTTCTGTCTTGTCTGAAGCTTTTAATTGTCTTGCTTGTTTTTTTCTAGTTATGGAAAAAACTTTTTTCATTTCTTTGCACTCATAACTGTAATAGAGAAATGGTGTAACTTCAACAGAGAAATATCCTCTGGACAAAACTGGTTGGGAACCATCTAACTAAATCTTTCTTCATTAGAAAATGGTGGTTCTTCTAAATTAGGAAAAGCTTGCTAATATGTATTACTGGTTTTACCGAATTTCTGCACTAAGAATCCTTTCAGAATCCCTAACAGCCTTGTGCTCATAATTCATGTGCAGTAGGAAAAAGGCAATTCACACCACATTTTTCTGTGTTGAAATGCCATACAAATTTATGTGCACATCTCATATTTTGAAATAACGTTTTAAAAAACAAGGATATAATTTAATTTCTGTTGTTGGAGTTGTTTTACATTGAATAAATATTTATTAAAATAGAGACTTGGTACTTTCTGTAAGTTTCAGAAAGATGTCATAGTTACTACCTAAAGTCAATTTTTCTCTTTTTATGTCTTAGTTGGTATTTGTTAGTGTATAAATAGAATAGCACCAACAGGAGGGATTGAGAAGCCCCTCTGTCTTACTCAATGTCTTAATTGTTAAAGCTGTTGCTTTGGATGGGGAAACTTACATTTGAAGTCACCATATAAATTCAATCTGTATTAAAATCTGTATTTGGATGAATGCCCTTACTACATGAGGCTATTTGGGTGTGGACTACTTTCTGTTAATTGCTTCTTTTCACTTTGAAATATCTTTTCTTCCCCCCCCCCTCCCCCTCTGCATGTCTTAAGAAATTGGTATCTTAGCTCCCAGGGGAAATACCGACCCAGAGAGGATTTTCAAAAACTTCATAAGTTGAAGTAAAATAGCATTGAGTTGTGTTGATTTTGGTTCTAAACTTGAATGTTGCTGCTGCAGCACATTTCCCAAGCACTGTTAACACTAAGTGTAGTACAATACAATGTTGTTAGTACATGTTTAGATTATTTCAGGCCATCTATTTAGAGATGCTGGAAGAGGAAATAACAATACCAGGAAATTCTTTAGAGACTCCACCTTTGGAATAATGATCATGAACATATTATACAGGCTACTCATTGCTTTTGTGTTCTTTCCAGTTATCTTAGCAGAAATGGATCAGGTACTAACCCAAACATGAAGTTTGAAAATTTATGTCTCTCTTACCTTGTGGGTTTGATTCCTGCTGGCAGCTAACTTTTAGTCTTCTCAGTTGAGCAGTATAAGTAGGTTCCGTGCAGTTTCTTTTATGGGCGTATGCTGAAAAGTGTTCATTTAATTATGGATCTGAAAAAGACTATTTTTTGTGAAAGGATGAACTTGCTCCTTCTGGTTTTGGAGCTGCAGCCTGTGAAATATCAAGCATCAGTTTTTCTGTCTTCTGCCATAAGATGGCGTAATTTCTTTGCAGATTTTTTTAAAAATCTCTGAGAATAAAACATAGGTTACTATATATAATGCTAATAAGTATAAGCAATTATTGCAAGAGAATATTTCAATTTTTCTTTTAAATTGTTATATTGTGTCTGGCACAGACAATATTCTCGTAAGATTAGAATTAGTTGCAGTGGCACAGCTGCTCCTCCTTGAGCACTTTCTTCCTACCTGCAGAAGCTGTATTATACACAGAAGAAAACAGACAAGTTTATAGGATAAACCTCTCGGTGATATTTTTATTGCTAGAACCTGTATACAAGTTTATCTTAAATCTGCAGGGATCAAAATAGGATGAGAGTGAAAAATTACTGGTTCTGCTATGACTGGTATGGAAAATGTCTTGCAAAACACAAAATACACTGTTTTATTTCTGAACTGTGGAAATTGTGCTTGTTCACACCAGGGCTGAAGCCAGTTCAGAAAATCAGCATATCTAATATATGTGCTAATTAGGTTGCATTCACAAGAAATATACGTAGAATCTGTTCTTAATAAAATCAGATTCCTGTTTTGTATGTAGTAATAAATTTCCCTGTGCAAATCATTTGTTATTATGAAATGGTGTCATGTTAAAATTACAACCATGTTAAAATTCTGTAGTTTCCACCAATTTTACTTCTTAGCATGTTGGCTGGGTCCTATTAGCAAGATGTAGCTTAAGCTAAATGGATCTTGCTATGGTTTAGGATTATTTAATATTTAGACTAGTGAGAGAGCATGATTCTATCATTCTTCCTAATTCTTCTCCCAGTTGGTAAGTGCCACTACTCTCATCCTTCTCTGTGGTTAAAAACATGAAAAGATAGTATCATGAGAGATATAATATCTTGGACAAACAATTATCAAACACATTGAATATTGTTAAACAATCTTTTAATGTAAAGATCGTTTTAAAATTAGACTCTTTATTTCTTGTAACTAAATATCAGGACAAAAAAGATGGCTTTTGCTGCTTTTCCTCTTGTCCTTACCCTGTTTTGGAAAACTTAAAGCTATATCCTATGTGAAAAAGAACATTTGTTAGATCAAATTTCTAGATTTTAGTAATGTGTGCAGAGTTGAAATATATACTCCTTTTAAAAATCAGTATGAGGAATTTTGTTAGAATGTTCTATCTTAATTATAACCATTAATAATGTAGTATTGTTAGCTGTTATTATAGAGAATAATGCTTTTTTTTTCTTTTCTGTTTTGTTAATTTCACTGAAACAACTTCTTTTGCATTCCATCTCCTAATTGAAAGCATACAACACATCTCTTTATTATGAGGTTTTTATACTAATGAATTACATGTCTCTGCTGGATATTAGCTTTGGCATCTGTGGGTGGCAAAACCCCCTAAATGCTCATTTGACTTAATAATGAGTTTTTAAGTGGGAACCTGTCTTTGTTTGACTGATTTAAATAATCATACAAAGCTTACACATAGAGACATAAGAGCTTATATTAGACCAACTAGTATACTAGGAAAATCAGAAAAGAAGAGCAAACATGCCCTAAATTTTTCCCACTCTTTCAGTTGATCTAATAAAAAATGTTAAAACTGCCTTCAGAGCTTGCTTTGCTGATGTTCTGAGATTATCACCCTGGCCACAACACCACCAATATGGCTAATATATGAAATGTGATTCATATCAAGAGACTTAATCATTTTCAGCTTACAATTGTGAATTTAAAATTTGAAAAGCATGCATGTTTTTGCCTTAGGTGTCACCATTTTTTTAAAGCTCTGATAACCTGCCAAGGGCTGCCAGTACCCACGGGTTCCACTGTGCATGACCTTTAAGTATTGTGTCTTTTGCATGTATTTTATCCTAATTTTTATCTAAGATGTAACCAGCCAATTGACAGTTTTACTGTTTGTTTTCATGGAGAAAATGCCAGTAATAAAACTGTGTGCAAGAATAAAACCTCTCTTTGTGTATGTAGTAGTTAGTTGTACTAACATCTCAATAGAGTTCTTAAAGGGCTACTCCAGTCTGGTAAGTGGGCTCTGGGAGCCTTGTGGCTGTGTGACTGCAGCCTGGGATCTTTGTTTCTTGCTTCTCTGTGCTAGAACCTGTCTGGTGTTACTGGCTGGAGTAGCAGGGACAGATCCTGTTTCTTGGAGTGTTTCACCAGGGCCTAGCTTGCAAATCAGTGCAGATGTATGCTGAGTGATTTTGCAGTCACTTGCTGTGCTAGCCCAACCCTCTTGCTGGAGTGTAGTTATTTATGCCATTAAACTTTGGTTTCTTTACCTTAAATCACTGTAGCCTGTGTGGTCATAGTGGTCACCAGTAAGGCTTGGAAAGCATCCAGTAGTTTCTGCCCAGGCATTCTTCTGCTCTGTGCAGATCTTTGGCAGTTCTGGCTGGAGCTGTTACCTACTGTGCTGCATGGTGGCTGCAGACCTGTGCTGGGAAGTGAAACAGTGCCTGGTTTTGTGGTGTCTGAACTGCCACATTTCCAGAGCTCTCATTTATGTGGCTTCCTCACAGGCCAACTAGTGTATTATTTTCTAAAATGGTTTTGGACATGGTTTGGAAATTAGCCCTAATAGCCAGCATCAGTGCACCCAGCAGACAGTTTGGGTGCAACCAGCTTGATCAATTAGAGGCTGGGAGAGCTTGGGGGTGTGATAGTGGCCAGGAAGCATCAGCTGGCTTTGGAACTACACAGTAGCTTGTGTCACTACTTATTTAACTAGGACATACATAGCCAGTATGTCTGTAGGTTGCCATCATCTTATTCTGGATGATGCCTATATTATCCCTTAGACATTTTTTTCTGTCATATTTCTTAGTATGTCTTAAAGACTTCCAAGAGCATATTTTTTTAATATTTGGTTCTCTAGACTACTTCATGAAGAATTTCAAACTCTTTTAGCATACTCTAGAGGATCTTCTTCAGGCTTTTACTTTGGCATGTGTGATCTTATCAGGTGCTTCTATTATATCCATTATTACTCCCCAGGGAGTGAAAACATCATGCTAGCAGTATGCATTTATTTATTTTTTACACAGATTGTTCCCTACCATTAATGTTTAGCTTATGCTGGTATTTTATGTTGTACTGGTAGTTTGTGCTGGTAGTTTATGTAAAAAGATTACCAATATATGCTCTGAAGTATTCCTTACATGTATAGACTTGAGCATGGAGAGTTCATATGCTTTTCACACTGTTTTGTAAAGTCTCTGACAAGGGGGGGTTGGAGAACAGATGAGTGTTGTTGTGTGTAGCCTCTTAATCTTGAATTGGAGATACTTACTTATATTTCTATATACAATCCAGAATATAAACTCACTTTTGCAGATACTGAGGATAATGGGATTTGTTTTCTGTTAGTGCAATTGGAAAAATTACCATAGTAATTTTTACTTTTACTGTTTACCATTTTCTTCTTTATTTCAAATTCTGGACAAATTTGCCATGAAAATGTGCATATAAAAAGCAGAGTAGTCAGAGAATGTGCTGAGAAGTGGATGCACTTCTGTGAGGTGCATATGGCAGTGCTCATGATGGCAGTGCTTATTCCATAATTTGGTGCCTGAGAAGAAACCAACAGTGCTGCCTAGAATGGATTCCATAAGGAGTTCATATGTGCAAAGACAGTTGGCACTATATGGGGAAATTTCTCCCCGAGGCAGCAGTCAGTACATTGTCTGACACTGCCACTCCAGAGCTGCCCAAACCTTACTGTCTCTGGGCTTGACTCTCCTACAGAGTTTCTGTCACAGAACCAGAGGCACACTATCCTTGCAGGGACCGCTAGCCAAAGATATGATTAATGTGTAATTAATTGTGGTAAATCTGGCATGGTGCAAGGATCAGCCAAGGTGAACAAGTGAAGTTACCGCCTGAAGAGGGGTAACATCCCTGCAGGGGTAACCGCCCTGCAGAGGGGTAACATCCCTTAGTTCAGCAGTGTTGGTTTTGGGTCTGCTCTTTTGTTTCTGGTTTACTTGAGAAGTGATGAAACAGTCAGTGCTCTCAGATCTGGGCTGCTTGGTAGGTGGGCAACCTCTTAGGGGTGTCTTTCTCTGTTAACCTTTGGTACCTCGTCTTCTTTTAAAATTGGGCTTGCGTGTTTTTGAACTTAAGCCGTTCTGGCTCCAATTCATGAGGCACATGACATTATGGCTGAATAACAGCTTAATGCACTGGGGTTTGCTGTTGAAACTCAGAACTATTTGCTGCTTAAGGCTGGCCCTTGCATCCGTTTCCTATGTTTTACTTGTTGATTCAAGAGTGTCTTTTAAGGCTCCTCCCAAGAAGGTGAGCAGTGAGGTGAAGTTAAGGTAATAAGGACAAGAGCAGCCTCTGAAGGTGAGAGCTGGCTGCTTTTATAAGACTGAATGACTGGACAACAAAATGGCAGATGAAAATGTATGCAGATAAATGTAAACCAATGCAAATAAGGCAAAATAGCTTTAGTTTCATATAGGAAATTGTGTGTACGTCTCTGAGCTGACTTTTTTTCTCAGAAGTGAGGTCTTTCGGTTCTAAGGGGCATCTGCATGGAAACATCAGCTCAGTACAGTAGCATTGAAATAAAAGTCTGCATTATGAATTATTGGGGAAGAGTAAAGGAAAATAACACATAATGATTCCTTTGCATGCATCTGCAATTTGTCCATACCTTGTTTCTTTGTTTCAAAAATGTGATGATTTATTAGAAGCAGGAAAGGGTTAGAAAGAGTACAAAATCATGGGTGGCACAGAAAAATAGTTGGGACTGAGTGCTCACTGTCTCCTTTGGGACAACAAGTCGGCACCATTAATTAAAGGTAGCCGGAGCCAGGAGCAAAACAAAGAGAAGAACACGATTGTTCATGCAGGAGGTGAGTAGGTCTGTGGGAAGCCTCACCACTGAGTGCTGTGGATGCAAGAAATTTGCATCTCCTGGGGGAAAGTGGACACGTATTTGGAAAAGAGAGCCACTGGGCTGATTGTTGATAAACTGATTGTTAAGGAGACAAGCTACACCAGGATCAGGAAATTTCCTGAACTAAAAAATACCTGGAGTCTGGGAGAATGTAATCAGGGAAATACCATGGTGCCTTGTGCTTCTCTCTGGTAGACATCCATGTGTGGCACTTCTGGAAACATAATCCTGTGTTTGATAAACCTACATTCTGAACTGGTTATGTTGTTAGACTCCAGGATGGACATTGCTTCTCTGTAACTGTGGGATTATGGATTGTACTCTTTCTCTTGGTGTAAAGGTGTTTGTAAAGTAAAAGGCTCTCTGGCCACAGTGTCTCCTGGTGCCAGGGAACTGCTGTGGGCTCTGGGAGCATTTGCTGTTTGTGCTGAGGGAGAGGGCACCTCCAGCTTCCCTGGTGAGAGCTTCTGCTGCAATGCAGCTTGTCTCTGCTCTTCCTGGGTGGGAATGAGGATCTGGTGACTGGTTTCATGCCTTTCTGTCCCTGCCCTTCCTCAGCTGCTTTTCCTGTTACGTCGTTTTGTTGTGTCTGTTGGGGCAAAGGAGGAACTTCTGCTCTGTGAGACCTGGTTAATGTTAGGGAATGAATAAAAACCTTATTGAATGAATTAAATTGGTAATTCTAGAGCTTAATCATGTAATAGATGTGGCACAAATTATAGCACTGTAGCTACCCGTGAATTGTTTGTGACCCTGTCTCCATGCTTAAGCTGCTGTGGTTTTGGTTAGGAGTTGTAATTTTCACTGCCCTCAAGGATTTATCACTCCAGGAAAATTTGAGACCAGAAAAAAACCCAAAGGGGTCACCTACAGAGCTTCAAGTAGATGAGCTACTGCTTTTTATTCAGTATTTAATTGAAATATTTCATCTGTTCTTCTGATGCTTTAAAAATACTGTAAAAGTCCCATCCTCTACTTCCTCCTAGTCTGAGGAACTGTAGCAGGATCGAATTTAAGCATTTCATGTTGTGCAGAAACTGTGTGTATTTCTTTCTGAAAATACACAGATATTGTAGGTCTCTGTGGAGAGTAGGTGTGGTATGGAAAATGATGAGAATTGTGTTTCACTTGGGACACAATCCTTGTGCATGCCAATGCCCTGCTTCCTCAAAAGAGCACGGAGCATTTGGGTAGGTTGAGATGGATTGCATAATGTGTATACCCGTGATTGTAATCATCCTGAGACACGTACCTACATGCCAGAAACTGAAATATATTTGCTGTGAGTCTTACAAATTTTAATTTTTTTTTTTTAAGTATTTCTAGATTATATTTTAAGCATTTTTAATAGGGACCGATGACTTTAATCTTTCAGATAATAAACTCATCAAAGGGGAATGTATTGAAAAAGACAGTATTTTGGAGGGGAAAACAGTGTTGACTCAGTGCTTAAACAAGTTTAGACAACTGTTAAGGCAGAGTCCTGTAGGCCCTTACTGAATGCATTTTACATTAGCAGATTCCTCAGCAGCATGCTGTTGTCTTTACAGAAGCTTTATTGTTACACAGGACCTGCCTAAACAGCATTTTAAAAGCTGCCTGTTCCTTTTGATGAGAAGATACAGAACCAGTATTGAGGGCGGAGAATGTGCTGTGGAGGGAGGAGAATGGGAGAGGTGTTGATAGGGCAACAGGCAGAGAAGCCTCATTTTTTTACTGGACTCTGGAAGACGTAAATATGTGTTCAGAAAGAGCAAAATAATAAAGTTGGAGGAACTGTTCCTTAACTATGAACTATTAAACTATTTATACATGGAGAAAACTTTAACTGGTAGTCAAGTGTCTGTAAGTATAAAGTTTTGTTTGTCTAAAGTGAACAGAAAAGAGAAATACGATGGTTTAATGAGTAGTCTTCTGAGCTAAGAAATCTTGCAGTGAAATATGAGAAATAGTGCTTCTAAGGATTTAATGAGGTTTTAAAGAGATAAAGTTCGTAAGTATTTAAGTTAACTTGCTATATAAGTTGTATTATAAAGTTAAGGATACACCGTTTTTATAGACATTTTAAATCTCTCTTTAGCATTGTATTGTTTTAAAAATGTGGAATGGCTACAATGGATATACAAATACCTCTTTAATTAAGGTTCTTGTACATCTTTCTGTTAATTTTCACCACACTTGCAGGTCTTTTTTCCGTAAAGCTAGAATGTCATGTTCTAAGTTACAATGTTGTTTTAAGGTATGCAGTTAAAGTGTTTTTTTTTTTTTTTCTTTCAACTAGATTTTTATCCAAAACGGTTTTATCCAATATCAGGTGGTGTGAGTTATTAAAGTAATTGAAAATAGATAAAAAGTATTTATAGAATGAAAGGCTTCAGAGGCACAGACTGTAGACCAGTTCTAGCTTCTTGTTGCTCAGAAAACACTTATTTTGTAAGTAAAGGTACTAACTGTATTATTGAATTTTGGCATTGTAGTCTTACTCTTTGTGTCTGTTTAACTCAGAGTATAATTGCCTATAATGCTAAAAATACAGCAGAAAAACTATCAGTTTTTAAAATGAAAAGGAAAAGCAGCACTTGCAAGGCTTAGGAAGACATAAATCTGTTGTTTACTTAAAAACTAGAATTTTCGTGGTCAGTTTTACATTGATTTTCCCAAGGTCTATTGATTCGTGGAGGCTCCATCTGCAGAAGTAGGAAGTTCAGAAGCATTAATGTGTTTCAGTGATCTGTCGCTTAATCATATCCTCCTTAATTTGTAATTTTATTTTAATTTACTGTTGGGCTGAAGTCACCTTCCATCTGGAAGTGCAAGTTAGGCTGTTTCTGCATGGTTTTACTAGTGGAGAGAATTCAGCTTTCTAAAATGTTGATCAACAAAAGGAAAATATTGCAATTATTAAAAAAATATTTTTGAAAAAGTGTATTTTTTATTTTCAATTTAGCCTCTACAGAAGTATTTTAAAAGTTTGCAATACGGCTTTCAAAACATTTGTTTTTAGAATGGATTTCTGGATGGTAAATCTTCCTTAAATTCATACATTAAGGTGTATACATGAGTCTCTGCAGTGTCAGCAGACAGCAGAGGGCACTCGGAACAGCAGTTTGCATCCAGTCCCTCACTTCACTGAATTTATTGTATGGGAAATCTTGGTATTTGACAAAGCAGCTTGTATTTCAGTTATTTATACACGAATAAATTCCAGAGAGTTTGGCTTGAAATATTTTTTGTTAATACAGTCTTGGAATAGGAAGGATATTTATCTTTTAAATTGATAGAGGAAAAGCACAGTGCTGTAAATATGAGAATCTTTCCACGTTTAGGGCCTGCTTCAGAGAATCCCAGATTGGTTTAGGTTGGAAGGGACCTTGAAGGTCATCTTAAAGAGTTCCAGCCCCTCTGCATGGTCAGGGGACATCAACTAGAACAGGTTGCTCAAAGTTTCCTTCAGCCTGACCTTGAACATTTCCAGGAATGAAGCATCAACAGCTTCCTGGAGTATCTGTCACAGAATCGGATAGTTATGAAAAATCTGATTTTATTTTATATCAGAGTTTTTTAATTTGTGTGTAGGGTTTGATACTCCTGCTTTTTATTTCAGTAACCAGGGCTGGTGAGCTAAATCATAGTCAAATATTCTTCACTGTCTTCCGTACAAGTAGTTGTTACTTTCTCTAATACAACTTTAAAAAGACATAATTGATGAGTTTTAAGATTTTTGGTAGTGCATTCTGGAAATGTCAAATTTACTTTAGAAGTTTGTGTGACCAGGAACTGGTCCAGGGGATTTATTGCCTGGTTTTTGTATTTTGTATTTTGCCTGGTGGTTTTTGTATTTTCTTCTGAAAGAAGTCAGGGATATATTAAATCCTATTAATCTTTTGACAAATTATAACTTATCCAGACTCACTGTCATTCCATCTTTCTCTTCTTCTTTTTCTGCTCTGAAATCAGATGTATAAAACAAAATAAGAGCTGGAAGTGGAGGGAGGGTAGAGGAGAAAAAACAGATCAACCATATCTGGGGTCTCTACCCCTTCCCACAGTTTAGCTTCTAAACAGATGGGTGTGGGTTTACAAATGTCATCTTTGCTATATTAGAATAAGGTTTTAAAGCTGTTGTTTAGTATTTTAACACTTTCCATTAATAACTTTGCAAATTAACATTCCTTCTTCTGCTTTTGACCTTTGAACTCTGAGTTGCCTGCCTGGTTTACAAACATGGTACACAAAATCACAACATTTTGTATCTGGCAGCTGCTGAAATAACCTGTGAAAATGTGGAAAGATATGATTTTTTTAAAAGGCTTTCCAAGTCACATAACATTTCATAGTCATTATCATTACCTGGTACTGTCTAATTGCTAAAGCTTATTTGCAGCACTGGTAGATTCGTTGTATGGAAAAAACGTGGACGTGCAATACTTAGTTCAGTGAAATAAAATCAACAACTCTAAAGATCTGTTTAACCTAAGGGATTATTAGGTATATAATGTCAACTATGGTGCCTGGACTGTGTAAAAGATTGCTCACACACAGTGTTCCAAACAGTGTTCACTATTAATGCACTGGTGAAGTGCTAGTCCTGCAGCTGCATCCCATTGCATGTGGGGTTATTTTTCTTCTAATCATTCTTGGGTTCTTATGGGTAAAAACCACAACTGTTTTGTCTCTGGTAGTACGTTTTGTCTTTCTAGGTGATTCCTGAAGAACTTAGGTTGAACATTAAGTAAAGACTCTTGATAAAAGCCCTTTTTTGTGTTACCCCAGAGGGGTGTTCACAGGAAAGTTCCCTGTTCCTTTTGATCAGAAAGTTCTGATCTGTTTGTGCTTTTTACTTACCCAGTGTCAGGATTATTAAGTGCCTGATCACTTCCATATTTCTACTGTTGTTGCTGTTTGGTTGCTTAGGTATTGTCAGTGCAAATACCTCCTGCATCCCAATGGGTTTAGTGTCAAGCAGTACACAGCTTTTAAACAGCTCTTGCATTTTTCTTCATAGAAATAAAAATTTTCTTCACAGAAATACAAATTTGTAACAGTTACCCATCTAGTAAAACTTTCCTGCTGTGCAACTACCACAGGGGATGTGCTGCTTAAGTCCTGAAATAATGGAGGGTGTAATTTGTAAAGCACATTTCCTGTCTACCCACCCATTTGTTTCCATTGCATTTCTTCATGGCATGCTCGTAGAAGATGCCTTTCTAAACTGCAGTGATGTACCTACAAACAGTAATCAATCAAAAAATGAACTTTGTTTATTGCAGCAATTTGCTTATGTCTCTGGGCTGCCTGTTAAAGCATGCTTCCTCCACTTCAGTCTGCAGTTATATTGAAATTTCTGCTGTGCTCACTCTAAATTAAACTGAGAAAATTGAGCTTTTCTGTTAACTAAGTCTCTTCATCCTAAATCTGAAAAGGGGCAGATGTGTGGATTTGGACTCTCTTTTGTAACCCAATTTTGTGAGATATTCTTTTTGCCTCATTGTCTCTCTTTGTAAGTTCAGAGTAGTATTTTCCTTCTCATAGGGTTGTTTCTATATCAGGGGCTCAACCTAGGAACTGTGTGGGTATGGAGGTTTCACATGCTAAACTGAATAAGGGAGAAGATTCCTCTTTTCTAACTACTAGGAAGTCCACTTGGTTTTAAAGACATTCTGCTAACATAAAAATGCCCACTAATCATTCCCAGTTTGCAGTTCTGGTGTTTATTTTTAGCAGAACATTTTATTGCTTGCTTAAAAAATAACAGCAATGAAGGTTTAGGTCCTATTGCTGTTTATTTGTGAATAGCAGCAAACTTTATGAAATCCTCTGCTTCCCTTATACAATCTCTTGAAGACACTGCTGTCACAGGCAAATTAATAACACTTCCCTCTTCAATTACAAGTACCCTGTTTTGCTCTCTGTCCCTGAGGTGCTGTGCACAGAACTGTCTTGGCATCAGTTAAGCACAGGCTCAGGTAGTGAGGACAGAAAGGCAGAATATCAGTTGGTTTCTTAAAGGAGGATTTTGTCTTCAGTGACAATTGTCTACTCCTATCTTTAACTCAATATGCCAGAATTCTTTGTACTGTGATTTTTTACATGGAGTTTATAGTGTTAGCCTCTGAAAAGTTAAGCAGGTCCTACTTTATTCTGGCTTGCATTATGTAAACCTCTGAAAATAGTGGTTTACTATGTAAATGTTTCTAAAACTAATGTTAGGCTGATTAATATTTTTCTCAAAAGTCTCTTGGAATTCTGTTTTATTGAATACAGGACTATAACACAATTCAACATCAATTTATATTCCTGATTTGTTATAGGAAACATTCTAAAATACAATCAGTGTGATTTATATAAAATGATCTAGCTTTTCTGGTGAGAGATAATTGAGATCTAATCTGAATCCCTGACGAACCACAGCTTCCTGCATTGGCCTGTTG
Source organism: Florisuga fusca (assembly GCA_038090715.1). Classification (NCBI taxonomy): domain Eukaryota; kingdom Metazoa; phylum Chordata; class Aves; order Apodiformes; family Trochilidae; genus Florisuga; species Florisuga fusca. The sequence continues at coordinate 22,188,684 of JAAWXA010000013.1, forward strand.
CTATGGGTAACATAAAGGGAGTAAAATAGAACTTCATACGAAATGCCTTTAAACTTTACTGGCATGTACAGGCATGGAGCAGGGTTGAATTTTTTAGTTTAATCTTTGAGAAGCTGATGTGCTAAGGAAATGCTTTCTCTATATTAAGTGAAGATGAATTTGGGAAGAGTGCTGCTAGGAAAAATAACTGCTGTTTCTTATGAAGAGCAGGTAAGTGATATGAATTATATTTAGCTAAGGCAAGGCATCGTTGCAGAGAGAAATTAGAAGATGCTATTGTTATTGGCAAGAAATTAGAGTAGAAATTTACTACCTTCAGAATGTTTTTTTTCCTTAGCCTTTAACCTTTTTTACATGAGTATTTGATTTGCAATTCCTTTGTAAATTCAACCGTTGTATTTTCTTATCAGAGAAAAGGGAATCTTATCGTACCAATTAACATTCAGATTTTGAGACGTGTTCATGAACTGGGTTCAATATGTATACAGTTAAAAAATCAGTATGTTTATACTTTGTGACTAGTTTTTAATTCTGTGATATGTATTTTGTAATATGCTTTCTGTACCATTAGGTAAAACTGTATATATTTTGTTGTATGTATCTTTATCAAAACAATTTTAAGGATGGATTTGGCATTCAATCCACGGTGTTTGTTTGGGGTAAAAAGTTGAACTTTTATTTCATAAAGAAATTCCAAATGTCACACATTGTTTACTGTTTATATGTTGCTTTTTATAAATTTAAATATTTGAGAAAAATATTTAACCTTCAGAGAAGAATGTATTCAGTGAAATTACTGTACAGTAGCTGTACTGTATTTTTGCCTTGGGAATTCTTACATCTGTAATACTTTTCTATTAACTTATAAATGCAGTTCTTTGTTGGCAGAGCGACGTGAAAAATTATGTAATGTTTCTCCTCTAAGTGGCATTCTGAGGGGACATCCTTTTCAGAGAATTCTAAATCATTAAATTAATTCCAATTATATTTTGAACTGATAATAAAAATAATATTACTGAAATATTCAGTTGAGAAATACATCTAAGGTTATTTATTAGAAGGGAAACCAAGCAATGATTTATAAGTAATATGGCTTTATTTTTTATTTAAAATATTAGAAGAATATTTACCTTATTTTGAGATATTATCTCCCTCCCAGAGATCATTTGAGTTTGTGGCATTTGTACATTGTGAAACCTGTAATGCATTTAAAAGGATAAAAGCACGTATGTAATGTAAGTCCTGGAGTAATGTGACTGAAGATCTAGGGAGTTGCTTGTAATTCATACCTTGGCAAAAGGAGAAGTTGCTTCAGGTGGTTGAATGAGGAGTTTGAACTGCAAGCAGTCAACTGAGTGATAGCTTTCCCTGAGCTCAGTTACAGAATTTTTGAAAGTTGACTATTTTATTTCAGTCTGTAAATTTTTGGTTCTTCATCTCTTAAAGAACAAAACAAGTTTCCCAACTTTTTGCATATATTGAAATCATATGAGAAAATGAATCTGTTGTGTGCTGGGGAGTGTAGGGTTTATTCCAATCTTATTCTGAGAGAGCTTATTCCAAGCTCATAGGCTTCATTAGGATTTTATAAAAGAATATGTAGTGTAATACTGTACTAGGCAAGTCTAACAAATTCTAAAGGCAGCAGTCAGAGAATTTTTGAATGATGCACAAAGTCAGTGCCTGTATTGGAAGAAAGTGTGCTTTAGGAAGGACTCAGAGGTAATTTTTAATTCCTTTTCTCTGAATCTATTTGGAAAGAAAGAAATGTTTCTGTTTAATTTAATTTTGTTGTTAAGGTAGGAGAGAGGAATATTTCTTTACTTTACTTATCCATTTTATCCCTCTGCATCTCAGAAGTATACATGACTTCTCTGACTCTGGAAGGCATTGACCCACATTGTGTTAGCAGAGATGATTTCACATTGCTCCATTTTATTGCCAGGGTCTGGCATTTCAAGTGTGTGTCGCCTCTCCTGGTATCCCAGTCTTCCCCTTTGTTCTTCTCACGCACTTGAACATGACATTGACTTGAGTGACAAATTCCGAGGTTGAGAAAAAGCACATTTTTCTATTTGCTTACCTCGGTGGTGTGTATACATGGGTTTATTGGCTCAGTGTAATGTCTGTAATGTCTGGGTTATGGTTAGGGTATATGAGGGTTTTCTGCATCATGTTTTTATGGCAGACTTTGGCAGTACTTAGGTTCCTGGCACCTGATCCACGTAAAATGGAGCTAAGTGGATTTTCTGGATAGGAGTTTCTGTCAGCTGGAAGATGTCATCAGACTAGTTTCATGCAGTGGTGCACACATCTAGCAGGTTATAGACCATGAAAGCTAATATATATATATATATATGTATATATATATATGTATATACACACACACACACACAAAATATATATATATAGACTGTTTCAACCTTATGAATTATGTGGCTGGAAGATACTATGTTGTCTACTTCTATTCTGGGAAAAAAGTTTATGTACTCAGAAAGCAGTTTTCTTCCTCTTAGTTATTTTAAGTTAATACTCTTCAAGACTTGTGGCAAGCAAATCCTGAACAAGACATCAAAAAACTCATGGGCCCTTCTGGTTTTTCCACATAACAAAGACAGATGATGCAAAGAGAAATTTTACATGTTTTCTCTTAATCAGAACTTTGTGCTATATAATATCTGGTGAAGCATTTGCCAGTTTACAGACACCCAGAACATCTTCAGTGTGCCATAACTGGCAAGCCCCTGTTCAGCTTGCTGGCCAAGGCACTGGGCTCTTCACTTGGCTCACAGGGATCTTGCCATTAAGTCTAGATGAGAGTTCCACCTTTGCAAGTTGTACATGTTTGTTTGCCTCAGCTGCTAATCCAGCTAGATCAGCAAGCAGAGTTCCCATGAAGGGATATACTGGAAGACATGTTAGTTTGCCTTAACTAGATTTATTTTTAAATTTTGGTAATTTGGTACCATCAACCTCCTGGCATATACCCTGAGATTTTACAAAACCTATTTGGAAGACAGGTAATTTGAAGAACTAATTTCTGTTCTTATCTGGTTGTCAAAGATTTGAGGGTTGAATGCAATGAGATTATATCTCTGGGTGATAGTTCATATGCACATTCACAAAATTAATACATGCATGTCCTATCATTTGCAATGACATGATTAAAGGGTTTTTTAAAAAGTCTTCACATTAGCCTTAACTGGCACAGGGTCAAGCCTTATTCTTCATCATCTTTTAGTAATGGCTACTGGAACTGTTCAATTTTATAGCTTTTAATAGGTGTGGTTTTTAATAGGTAGCTCTTAATTCATATGTAGTGTTAAATTTCATCAAATAATCAAACTTTATATATTTAGTGGATCAAATTTCTTCCTGAAGAGCCGCTCATGGAAATCAGTGTGAGGGCTGTAGAAGGAATAACAGCCCCCAACCTAAATGAATTTTTAAAATGAGATCATCATAGTAATAAAAAAATCTGGTCTTGCAACTTATACCTTTGGACAAATCTAGACAAGTTTCAGCTGAACAGTTTAGAAGAGAAACTGCTTTGTCTAAATGTGGATTGCATGCAATTTCTGACAGGTTTATATTAAGATTTCTTACTATTCACAAACATGTTTTGAACATATTATTGTAAGTTCTTACACAATAATTACAAGGTTTAGTTTCTAGCTGGTTTTGTTGAATTAAGTGGATTTAGTTCAGTTACATAAATGCATTTAAAAACATATTCTTACAATAAATTTATTCTGTCTCCTATAGAAGTGATAATGCTTGAAACATGCTGGGTAGTTTTAGTGACACTGTAATATGTAAAAAAATACCACATAGATGGAATATAACAAAACCAAAGGGAAATTTGAAATATTCTAATAGTACAGAAATAGATGGTTGATACTTAGCTAAGAAATTCTGTTCTTCCATGTGTACTATTTTTTAAAAAAATGTTTAAACATAATAATTACTAAGGCCCTGCTTAGAGAGATTTTAGGATGTTGCTACATGTAAGGTAATGTCCATTAGCTGACACATTTAAACAAAACATACAAAACTAACCCGTGGTGAGTAGAAAGCATTAACTTATGCTAAATGGATTGAGGTGAAATGGTATCTCATTGTCCATAGAACTTAATGAAGTGGTACTAATACTGTAATGCTTTAGCTGCTTTATGAAATCACTCAATTTTTCTTTTCAGTTGATACTTTACAATTGTTAGCTTCCCATGTTTTGAAAAATGGTGTAAATATTCTTACTACCATGAGAATCTTATTAACTTTACTTGATAACTTTCAAAAATATAAAGGGGAATTGTACATGGTGTTTGAATCTTGATCCATGCAAGCAGCCAAAGTAAATGACCATTCCTAAAATGTGTATATTTTGAAAGTATTTTTATTTTTTCTCTCTACTATGTAAACTTATATTATTACTTCACTCTGAGTCATCCTTTACTTCATTCTTTGAGAAATTACATTGAAATTGTTGGTTCTTCAGCTGTTCTATGTGGTATGGCAATAAGAAATTAGGATTTATAAAACAGAGTTCAGCAATGTAAATTAAATTCTCTAAATCAGGCATGAACTCAGGTACAACTTCTAATATGTACTGTGCTTGCCAGATTCATGTGCAGACAGAAAAGGTCTCCTAAGCCTCACTGAAAAACTGTGCCCAAACCAGTGCTACTTTTTTGATAGTTGAAACACTGCTTTTAAAAACATGATATGCCTTGATACACTTTTTATTATATTACTGTTCATCACAGATTCAGAAACATTTATCTTTGTGTAGCTAAAGAAGAAGCACCATAATTTAAAAAAAATCATTTCCATTGAAAGATGTAGTTGTGTTTATCTGAACGAGCACCAGAGGAATGGTGTCAATGGAGACCAGTTTAGACTTTGAAGTTTACAAAGTGCTTGTATTAAAAACTAGATCACATCCTCTGGTGATGATGTGAATGGTGAGGCCACAACAGTTTGTAACAAGTGATGTTCTTCAGATGTTAAGAGCCATATGAAATCCTGGAGTGAAATACAAAAGAAAGGAGAAGATAGTATTCTCTCAAGTTTTTTTGTGGATCTTGAAGGGGAGAGGGAATGTTTGTTGCCAAGGATGGAAAATACAATGAAAACTATGAAGAACTTTTCTTTTGAACTGTGTATGTGTATGTTTTCCCTTCTGTGGGTGTTCCATCTAGAAAATACTATAAATACACAGGGCATTCTTTATTACCTTTTTTAAGAGTAGTGCAAAGTAAGAGAGTTTCTTTTTAAAGATTTAGAAAGCTACTTAAAGTTTCAAGGAATCTTTAAATGACCAAGAAAAATTCCTTGAATTAAAATAGTAATTTTTTTTTAAGTAGCCATTGAAAGTTAATTCAAATTTCAAACTAAAAATCAGCTGCTCAGCTGAGGGTTGAAGTGCAAGCTCTGGCAACCAGGCACCTCCTTCTTAATAACAGGAATGCTGGCTACCTTGGAGTAATTTGTGATCCAAAGTGAGAAGTTTAGGGCAGATATGCCCATAAAATTAAATATTTTACTAGAAGACTAATTGTCCTTGAAAATTTCATGTAAAATACTAATAGAGATGGTGAGGAATTCTTACCTAGCTTACTGGAAACATTTGTGATATCCTTTGGGCTCTGTGGAAGTCAGAAGTGATAAGCAGGGGAAGTTTTCAGTCATCTAACTCACAAAATACCAAATTTTAGTTTGTGGGATTAAGTTCTAGGTTAAAAGATTAAAATGGTTAAAAGGCCTGGAGTGAATTTCAGGACTGGGAGGAAATAACTGTGAGAACCTAACAGCTGATTTCTATAGATTTTCCTCTCTCACGTAACCTGTTAATAAGATGATAAGAGCTGTCACTTCAAATATTATGGGAAGCTCAAGGTTTGCTAGTACCATGAAACTTAAGTAACTCTTATTTTTTCTCTTTCTTATTGCAGTCAGCAACTGTTTCTGATGGAGGTAAGCTAAAGCCTGTTTTTACTTTTGTAATGAAAAAAAATTGGTTTTCCTTATTAATCATAACACATTGTAAATCAGATTATATATTACAAGTTGTGTGTCCAAAGTGGTACAGAACTCTTGTGACTTTTTTGGGAACTGTGGAGATGAAAATATTGCAGAATTATGTTCACATACTTTGATTTGTTTGCATAATTTCTTTTGTCTTCATAATTTCTCTCTATACATGTGCTTTTTTTACAAGTAGGCTTCTTTATTAGTAATATTAAAAAGACAAACTTCTATATAATTGGATGGTATGTAAAATCTTATTGTCTCTTCTGTTGCCCTTTACATATCCTGTTTGCTTTTGAAGAGATAAGGTCTAGCTCCTAAGTTGTAAACTTTGGTTCGTTTGTTGAGGGTAAAATTTCTTTACAGTGTGGTGCATTTGAGAAGCAGGTAAGTAATTTCATATTTTTAAACTACCGCCTGGAGCTTTTCAGTTCTGGAGTACTTCTAAGTAAACTTTATGTCACCTAAGTTTGTTTGTTTTGATTTTAACAGAGCTTTAATGTTTTAAAGGATGTCCACTCCTTGGTAAACATTAGAAGATGATTTCTCTGAACCTTTGAAGTTAATTGAAACAGTTTAAGTGTGCTTCCTTAATGGAATAAAGGAATTTGGATAGGTGTACACAAGATGGCTTTTCTCACTTGCCTTGCTTGGCAGGAGTTGATTCACTTTCTCCTGCAAAGAAACTCACATAGATATTATTACTACTTTATTGATAGTCTTTGGCAACAATATGAGGCCATGCTATTAAATAAAGAATAGATCCAAAGATTTACACATTTTAGGGCATTTTTAGAGAAATTTGTAGCAGTGTAACCAGTAGTCTAGCAGCACATACTTCTCTTCCTGGACTAAATCTTAATGATACTACTGGTACATAGAAATAGATACTGTAAATACTGTTAAGCTTTAGTCTGAGAAGAGAGATTTATGTGTAAAAAGTAATTATGTTTATATACATCCCTTCAGTGTAATAGGAGATGTAACAGCTCTCTCTCTGTTCTTTCCAAGATCAATGAAGCTTTATATCATATGGCTTTTATTAGAGCCAGGTGCTGAAAACAAACTGTAACCTTCATTGCATTTTGCATGGTGACTCAGCTTGGGCAAGACCAAGATATCTGTTTAGCAGAAAATGGGCACTTGGGCTTTGTAGGATAGGTAATACATAAAATATAAAAGCACTCCAGAGATGCTGACCAGTAATAACTATTTAGTGTAATTTATTTGCTTCATAAATTGCAGACAACCAGAATGCAAAATGTGATAATGCAAGATCAGTGCTCTAGATCAGTTATTCTGCAGCACCTGTGCTCTAGGAATAGCAGAAACCATTTTATGGTGTGCAGTGACCACTAATTAGCAGATTTCTCTTGCTTCCCCTCTCAGAACCTGTCTGTCCCTGCTGACTGGGGGCACAGTGAGAGTCCATGCACAGCACGCAGGCTGTGGCTGATGTGTTGAGCACTGTACCATCTAAATCATCACAGGAAAGGTCATCTCCTGCTAATGTATGACTTTGCCTAGATGGCACTTTTCAAAGGGAAAACCTTAAGGTCAGTGGGTATATATAGAAGTGCATCATCACTCATCTCTCAGACAGAAAGGTGGTGAGGTATCCAAGCTATTGAGAATGTCTAAGTCAGTTCTTACCTGCCATTCCCTACAGAGATCAGTTCCACAAAGCTGAAGTCTTATTTCCAAATACTTTAGCATAACAGATACTATATGCATGTCTTTCTCATAAGGTACTACTTTGCTGTAGTTTTGACTGTTTTTCGTTTTAGTGTTCATTACCTGGAAAGAATTTTCATAAAGAAAAGCATTCTTAAAGATTTTTTTTGAAAGGAATCAGATGTTTGCAATAATAAATAATGTAAACCTGTATTTTAAAACGTAACTAAAGAAGGTAGAGCAAAAAATCCTCCATGAAATCCAAAATAAAGCACAACACTACTGTTTATGCTTTAAATAGAGATCAACTGTTTTCTCCAACATGTATATGACTTATTTTTCAGTTACATTTGCAGGACATGCTTGCTGTAGTGGTGTTCCACTGCCATGTAAATAATTCAAGTTCCTTTAGCAGCAGTGGTGAAAGGTCTTTTCTTTCAATTATTTATGGTAGCATTTTATAATGCTTTGTGTTAAGTATACTATTGCTTTCCTCTGCTTGAAGCCAGGACAGTAAAGAATCGATTTGTTTAGAATGATGTTAGAGGGTACTGAGAATATCTGGGAGAAGTGGATTAGCTTCCCTTATCCCAAAGTTGCAGAGGAAAAATGTGCTGTGCAGTAAGATGAATCTGCACCCGATGGGTTCTGGGACATTACAGCTGAACTTGCTATGGATTCAGAAGGATGGCTGTCAGTGAGTGGCTTGAAGTATTTAATTAAGTGGCATCACAGTGGTACTTATCAGCTTTATCCAGGTAATGCACTTACTGATTAACTGGAAAATCTTACTTGTATGAATTTATGCATTTTGATGATTTCAAAGAATATGTGTAGAAGTCTCAGAATAATAAAAAGTATTTATAGGTTAAAAAAGTACGTATGGATTTTATGAACAAATGCATAGAAAAACATCCTTAATTATTAAGATTTAGTGGTTTATATTATTTAAAGAAAAACTTTCAACACTATCCTATCCTGTATGCTTTAGTTGATTAAATGTCTGCTTTTTCTTACATAATTCTGGTTTTGTAAAACAAACCCAAGAACCTACATAGAATGTGTAAACACAAAAGGTGTAAAAGATTCATGCTGTTTTTCTGCAGTTTTTGAAAACATGGTGTCAGTTCTCTGTTTGAGGAAGGTAATAAATGAGTTTGCACAGCAAATGGTGCTTCCTCTCTGGGTACAGTTGTTCCTGAACAGAACAGAAATAAATTTAACACTGCTAAGTCTCCTGTACACCTGAGTTGTGTTTTTATGGTAAACTCCTTTGGCATCCTGAGATTCCCAAGAGCTAATCTTTTTTTAAACACTTAGCAAGAAGGAGACAGCCACTTTGCACGACAGTCTCGTGGTTAGGACGTTTGAGGGTGGGAATCAAGGCTCTGCATTTCCTCTGGTGATCATCAGTGAGTGATCATTATACAAAATATGTGACTCAGTTGGAAAGTTCCTTCTTTCCTGCTTTCCAAGGTGGGCTGTGTGCACCTAGGAATGCATGAGTTGTGAGAAACCTGACACTGAGGTCTAACACTAGAAACATTCCTCTGCAAAAGGAGTGGAGCAGGAGTTTCAGTTTATATAGTCTTCATTTAAGTGTGATTTGTTTAAATTGTATGCTAGTGTTGAAATTGGTGAGGTTTCTTTTCTTCCCATCTCACCTTTCTTTTTCACCAGTTCTAAATGGTGTCCTGTACTAGTTTGTAACTGTTTTGATTGAAACTGTTGATGTATGTGGTAAAAGAAAGTAGAATAACCAAGTCTTTTCTGGGAAGCAAACTTTTCAGTGTTGTTCTTAGGTTGGCACCTACCCCAGGAGAAATGTGTAAAGATTTTAAAAGCAAGCTGACTGCATTTTTGTTTTAAGGGAAAACAGAGCAGTGTCAGGGTTCAGAATGAATTAAAACGACTATTTCTGAAAAAAACCCCACAACTGAACTAGCTGAATAAAATCCACCAGAACATCTCAGAGAGAAGGCAGTGTAGTTCTGAGCAAGTGTAACTCTGACAGGCTGGAGGAGTGAGCCGCTGGTAGCAATTAGAGGTAGTTAGCAGTCACCCACTGGTGTAAATGCTCAGAGACTAATTGCAGTTTGGCTTTTCTGCCTGCCAGAGGGAAACTGAGCAGCCTCTGCTTGGGTGGATGGATGGAGGGAGGGAGGTGAAGCTGACCTGCCTGTGATTACCATTTTGCAATCCCTCCTGAGTCCTGGGGTGCTGTGACTCGTGGAGTTAAAAGTTGAGTGCTTTGTGTGGCTACTCCCTCATTTCCCTCTGTCAGCCAAGTAGGTTTAATTGGTTTGGTATGTGGGATGTTTGCCTTGCTGATTTTGTCTGAAAGGAACTAGGAAGTTCTCAGCAAACATCACTGGAGAGCACTGGGGATTGAACCCTCTAGGAGTGAGGCAGTATCTGAAACTGTTCCAGATAAATGAAGAAGTGGGTGTCTATTTATATCCTGGACTGTAAAATAAAATATATCCACCTGCAAAGTTAAAGCAAAATACATAAGTTAATACATGCAGGTACAAAACTCTTCAGTTTCACATTAGTTTCTTTCACAGTAGTTTCATTCTGCTGACATATTTTCTAATGAGACTAAGAGTTGACTTGGTTATGCTTTTTCATATGTCTTAAAGGAAAAAACATAAATATTTCTCATAAGAAAATGTGGAATTTTGATGAGTGTTTTTGATTAATTTGATATTAAGCTTTGATTAATATGGTGATTAGGCAAAGAAAATATTATATTTAAACACCTAATATGTTTTTATGGTTCTTCAGTATTATCCTTGTTGAAAATATAAAGGTACATTTTCACTCATCCCTATTCTAACTTTTTCTTATTTTGTCTTACTGTTGTTTTAAATAAGAGATTTGCTTACAGAAATACACCGCAGTTAACTGTTACATGTTAAGTATTTCTAGCTAGAGAGTACATTTAAAAATGAAATTTCAGAACTATTTTTCTTTAATTTCTCTTATCTTTATAACTACCTATATGGCTTTTTCTTCTGTTTATAATGATCTTTGAGTGGTTCTTTTTTTCAAAGTCAGTACTTCCAGGGAGGAACAATAACATTTGTAACACAGAATTTGGAAATGCAAAGTGCTTTAAAATACATATAACCAAAAAGGAGAACTTAAGAGTAGTAATTTTGGTAAAACTGCTCCTTGTTTTGGTTAGTCCAGGTTATCTGAGGAAAATAAAATTGTCTCTGTGAAGAACAGGTCACTCCTTACTGGTTTTAAACTCAGTTTTCTCAGTTTACATTAATAGCAAGCTGTATATTTACTTTCCCATTTGGCATAGAATTATTGAAATAGTATCTATTGTATTTAAAGATATTATTTTCTTACATTATAGCTAATTTTTCAAAGAATTGAGTGTCTTTTTTTTTTATCCCTTCACAGAATTTCATTCAGTTTGCCATCTCTAATACAACCTCCTGCTCAAAGCAGGGGCTGTTACAAGATCCGACCAGGTATCTCAGGGCTTTATTTAGTTGTTTCTCCATAATTAATTAAGCCTCATATCACCTCTGTGAAGTGGGTGTCATCTATGAGTATTATACCAATTTTACATTTGTGTAAACTGAGAGATTGAGACTTGTGATTTGCAAAGAAGCATGCAACAAATAACTGAAAAGTTTGTCAGCAGGACCATGTTGTACACAGTTCTCTCTTTTACTCAGAGCTGCCATTTCTTTCCTCTTTCCACTTATGTGAACAAGTGGTTTCTTCCTTATGAATTTTTTGTGGATACTTTGTTAATTGATATGTGACAAAGATGATCTGGAGTTAATATTTGAAATTTTTACAGTCATGCTGCCACACAAGATTTTGTTTTCCAAGAAACTCTGTGGGTTCTTTCTGATTTGTCTTTATGAGACTCATTTAATTTTCTTCACAGTGGAAAAGAAGAAAACTTAGACAGGACTGAGGTTCTTTTTTATATACAGGTCTTCTGATAAAATGGACTGTCATAAGGACTGATAAAACTGTCAGTTTGGGCAGGAAGTGGGACAAATCAAGTAATGAATGCTGAAGAGTAAAAGTAAAATAAAATAAAAATATTTTATCATGAAAATAATTTTTTTTAACAGAGCTAAATAGTACTGATTTAAAAGACTGCATCAGTGAAAATAGCCTCAGTAGCAATGCCAGTCTTCCCAGTGTCCAGAGCTGCCGACGACTTCGAGAACGGAGAGTTGCAAGCTGGGCTGTGTCGTTTGAACGCCTTCTTCAGGATCCTGTTGGTGTTAAATATTTTTCAGTAAGTTTTGAGGGATGGAAAGAGGCCTTTCAAAATATCTGATACTGTCGCAGTTGTTTTTTCTGTATTCTTTTTTTTCTTTCTTGACACTATCCTTACCTAGGACTCGAGACAGGAGTTGTTACACAGTTATCTGTGTATCTTTTTAAGTTTAAAATAGTTTGCATTTGAATGAGAGTTCATAGTAATATGCATATCTTTCTGGATAGCAGAAGTTTCAGATAAAAATGGAGGCTGTACTTTTTAATATACCTGACTAGAAAGCTTCCCAGTTTTCTAAAATACTTAAATTTGGTTATGTTTATATCTGCAGCCTTTGAAAAAAGAGGCAGTAGTTTCCTATGAACTGGTAAGGTATTAATGTTTGCTTGCTGAAGTGTTGGAAGGCACAGAAAGTTTTTGCAGTGATTCCTTCAAAAGGTTTTAAGAAATTCTTTTTGGAAGCAATTAAGGAAGCTAACAGCACTGCTTAAAAAGCTGCAGCTTACAGGAGTAGTGTTGAGTATTTGCAAAGCATAAATTAAGCTTCTTCCCAGCACATTTATGAAGTTGTAAGTAGTATCAGCTGCTCTACATGTAAGGAAATAGAGTTTTATACACTTTAGCACTGGTGCAGTGAAAGTCTGTTGCGGAGTTGGAATCATAGGACGGTTTGTGCTTTCCAAGAAATTTTTGCAAACAGGATGTAAGCAAACCTGTGCTGTAAGAGATCTAGGTTATTGGATTTCTTTATTTGATACAAAAGCGCATTAAAATATAAAAATATTAATTGGCAGACATCCATATTAAATAGTGTGGGGAACCAAAACCTGATACTAGCAGTGAACACCTGTTTGAGGAAATGGTGAAGATGAATATTACATAATATATCCTGGATGTTAAATTTTCTGCCTTTCCATTTTTCTTAGTAGAATAACCTGAATTACTAATGTTTCTTCTTACATATTGAGACAGAATGATCTTATGTTAGAATCCACCTGAAAAATCATGTAGTGTGCTACTGTAAGTTTATTTCTTTTTTCTCATTAGTTTTAAGTCAGCAGTAAACTTCTGTACACTTAAGCGAGTAAGCCTTGAAGTCTGCCATAAAGAAGTCATGGTGCTTAAAAAGAAGCCTTTTCAAGTGCTATATTAATGTTCTTCAAAAGGAAGCTTAGGAGGCCCATGGACTGAGAAGGGAGTCACCTATAACTAGCCAAAAGATAGATTTCTGCCAGTATTGAAGAACAATGGAGCATTGGCAATTAATTTCCAATCCATACTAAGCATCTTGGTGCATTTGGGATTCAGCATGCAAAGACCTTTCCCGAGGACAGCTTTCTCACAGAGCAGGAATTACTCTGTGAGAAGAAAAGATTTTGCATGTTTTGCAAATACTGGTATTTTGCATAATAGTCTGCTGATTAGAGCAGTCATCTAGGGAGTGAGACACCTGATTACAAGCTCCCTCCTCAAGGGGTTCAAACCAACGACTCCAGCTTTCCATCCATGTGTGACAACTGCTAGGCTCTGTAATGTTCCAACAGGGGCACCACTCAGTCTTCTGGTGAAGCTGAGGTGTTGTACAGCCAGCTGTGCCCAAATCATGTGGCCAGAAAGCAAGCAAGCAAGCAGGGGACAGACTATAGATTTTGTAGTGAAGATGCTGAGCGGGGAAGCAGCCAGTTGGGTTTCAGTTCCTGCTTGCTGATTTGATTGTCTTGTAATCTGTAATTGCATGTAAAATGCAGAAATGTCCTCTGACTACTCTCTGATTTGTCTTTGATATTTCAGTTTAGGTACCTGAGAAACTTTTTGTCCAAGTTGAGAGCTAGGTAGTGAATTTAGACTCGTTATACTATAGTGTATCTAAGCTGGTTTCTTACATTTGGATTCTCTAAACTCTGTGTATACTTAAAAGAACAAATAAAGTTAATTTTTAATTATTTCTGTGAAGATTCCTGCTTTCTGAGATGGCTTTGTGTCTTAAGGAAGCTTGAGTGATACCAGAAAGACACTTGAGTGAAGGCTGTTACTTGTTACTCTTCTCAACTGTATACACTTAGCAATTAGAAAGAAGAGAAACACTGGGCATGTATTGGACATGAACTGATGTTTACTTTTGAAGAAAACTGAACTGTGAGACTGATTGAAATGTTACTGTTATGTAAACTTACCAAGAATTATAAATCCGTTGTTTGAAATGGCAAGTAACTTCTTTTCTTTCACACATTTATTTACTCATTGGTTGTTTTTTTCCCCTAGGATTTTCTACGGAAAGAATTTAGTGAAGAAAATATTTTATTTTGGCAGGCCTGTGAATATTTTAACCATGTACCTGCACATGATAAAAAAGAGGTAGGTCAATTCTGTATTTCAGTATGTGGTGTTGCATACTAAAAATTGTTACTTCTTCAAGATCATTGAAGTTACTGGAACTGTGCTTGTCTTTTTAATGTGTCTAATTTCCTCAGTCTCCTGAAAGTTCTGTCCCTAGTTTCAGGTGTTGAATATATGTAGACTGCAGTTAAGTGCAGAGGTAGCTCTGTAAAAATCTGCAAAGATAAACCAGATGTTGACAAATGGCTACCTGCAATACCCAGTACAAGGGTGTGCCAAGCAAGTTAGTTTAGCATGTCAAGGAGAGGTGAGAATGAGTCTGTTGTGCTCTGCCAGCTAGACTGCCCCCACTAGACAAGATAATGTGTTTATAACTTAGATATACTTGCTGCTGTAGTTGTGTTTACTCACAAATTGTGAGAATCTGCATCTCATCTTTTTTAAAACAGTCCAATGGTGGTCAGGCAGTTCTGGTGAACTTTGAATTTTGTGGAGGTTGGTAGCATTTCTTTTTTGACACCACAGGCAAACCTGTTCAGGCTTACACTGTGGAAACAGTTTCATTTTGCACATCCCTCTTTGCTCTTTTGTGGACCAATGAGATTTTCCCCACTGTCTTTTGTCTTCAAATATTGTGTTTTCTGACCACTGCACTTAAGGGCTTTGAGATCAGCTTTGTGGCTTTTCAATTATTTCCAAGATGTAGTTGTTTCAAAATAAACAAGTTAAAAACAGAGCATGAGTGTTTTAAACAGTAAATATTAACATACATGTTTCCTTTCTTAACTTCTAGAAATTGAAGCTTAAAGTATTTTTTAAAATAGTATCTGTTATGTAAAAGATCCAAAATAAATCTGTTCTGCTTTGTAAGATTGCGTTTGATGTGCTTCACCTTTATTAATTCCATAGTTTGATTATGTTTTATTTTGATGGTAACTTTTTGAAATCTTAAAGGAAAAACTTATTTATATGCCTAAAACTAACAAAAGCTGTTAAATGAAAAATGCTTATATGTTAAGGAAACTGGAGTGTCTGTATATTATTGTGTGATGTAAATACTCATGTAAAAATACTTGTGTAAAAATATGTTTGCAAAGCAAACATAAATTTAGCATTTCTTTTCTGTAGCTTTCTTACAGAGCTCGGGAGATCTTCAGTAAATTCTTATGTAGCAAAGCTACAACTCCAGTTAATATTGACAGCCAGGCACAGTTGGCAGATGATATTCTCAATTCTCCACATCCAGATATGTTCAAGGAACAGCAGCTTCAGGTAACTGTAGAACACATGACTGTTGTACATCTTTGTCTTATCTTTTAATCTCTTTAAAGTCTACCTTAAAATCTGGAAGTTTAGTGTCATGTGCTTTATGTCTTGCTGTGCATAAAAAGACAGAGAATTTAAGATCACAGATTCTGTTAGCAAAGCAGAAAGAGGCTGTATGTACATTTGCATATATTTGGAAAATTGACATTAACTAAAAAATATTCTAAAAAATACTGTTATTGAAATAAAGGCTTCTTCCAAGTACATAATGCCATGTGGTGCAACAGCATTGTATATAATTGCATCTGGTTGCTTATTTAATGGGCTGCTGTGTACACAAATTGTGTCTGATTTTGGCTAAAGTGGTTTGAAAACTTGTCTGTTCTATTGAAGGAGTCCTTCCCTTGTGCTTTAATAGAACTGTCAAACAAAGAGCTTGTTAAAACTCTTTTTGTCTGAAGACCTCTGTAGTGGATGTGTTTTAAATAATTTTTGATGTTCAGAACAGTTATGTAACAACAGGATACATTTCACAATTTCTATAGAATTTAAGTTTCTTCTTTGGTAACTCCTACCCTAATAATTTATTAGTAGAATTAATTTTGAAATGATGTTATGTAGGAATCAAGGATACAGCTCTAACTGCATAAATGAAGCAGGTCACAATCTTAGTCTTTGTGCAACCTCCAGTTTCATGCTTTTGTGGTGTAAGAGCAGATGGGTATAGTATCCTCCTCCATCTGCAGCCTGGAGATAGGAAGGTAGGTGTAACTGCTGGTCTTGTAGCTTCTGGCATTACAGCTACCCCCATACACCTACCAAGAGTCCTAAGGGAATTACCAGCCATGATGTTCCCAGAGGTTTTTTCATGTATTCCTCTTCTTGGCTTTGGGTAGCCCATGCCTGAGTTGCTCTTCATCCTTTCCCACTTTTTTGCTGGAGCAGATGGTGTTCTTATGAGTCTGTTGGTTGGGAAGATGCAAGTTTTCATCCTCCTCTGAAAAATTTCAGTCCTTAAGTTGAAGGGCTACCTTTTCTCTTAAATTGTCAATGCTGCTGCAGTTCTCCTCCCAGATCTCTCAGTCAGTTTCTCCCTCTGAAAAATATGTTAAACCAGGAGGAGAATTATTTCTGCCAGAGTAAGCAGCCTTGGAGCTAGGTGTGCCAGCTAAGGTACTAGTGGTGTACTTGGCTGAGATTGGTGTTGGGTAATCAGCTGCCTTGAAGGCCTTTAATAGCTTGGTTTCACTAAGTGGTGGTTTTGCAGGAGGTCAGTTTGTGGTCCTGGTGGGTGGCATGACCTCAGGAACACAACTGTTGGTTACCTGTAGTTACTGCAACACACCTATAGCCTTTCAAGGTTCAGCTCATGGTGGTGACACTATCTTAATTATGTGAGGGCTCTGCATTTGTGGTCTTTCACAAGATTCCAGCACTGAGCATATAGAGTGCAGAAGTGCTGATCTGTGGTGGTGGTCAGTGTTATATGGGGACTGGGGAATAGGGAGTGTTGCTGTAAGGCTACAGTGGAGTTGCAGAAGTGTGTGTGGGAAGGTGCCTTGGAAAGCATGACTGGGGCTGTTAGCTCTCTTGTACAGCCTGTTGGGAACGTTGCTGGAAGTTGCTTTCTGTCCATAGCCTCATAAATTTGCCCTTGTTTCTGTTGTTAGAGGTGGTATAATATGACAATGTGGATGCAGACAAAATCAGAGAATCATAGAATGGATTTGGGTGGAAGGGATCTTAAAGATCATCCAGTTCCAACTTCCCTGAATGGGCAGGGACACTTTCCCCTAGACCAGGTCTCTCAAAGCCTCCTTCAACCTGGTCTTGGGCACTTCGAGGATAAGGCATCCACAAACTTCTTGGGAAACCTCTTCCAGTGTCTTACCAGCCTCACACAAAGGAATTTCTTCTTATGTCTAATATAAATCTGCTTAAAACCATTGCTCTTTGTCTTCATGCTACAGGCCCTTGTAAAAAGTCCCTCCCCAGCTTTCTTGTCAGGAGAGTCACCTCCCTTGACCTGCTGGCTCTTGTTGATGCAGCCCAGGTACCTGATTAGAATTCCACTGTTTCTTGTAGTAAAATAAGAACAAGCATTTTGATTGCTTGCATCACCATGTTTCAGTGTAGGTCACCTAAAATACTGAAATAAGAACAAAATATCATTTTCTTCATGTAGAGTTGTGTAAATGGGTGCAAGTTTTTCTACCCTTTTTTATGTATAAAGTTCAAGTTATGCTTTTATAATTATGTTATGCTTTTATGCCTTTTTATTTGTAAGAACAAGAAATAGCGTCTGATAGGTTTTTCCAAATAAGCAGAAGTTATTAACATGTGTAAATTAATATGATAATAATGATAAATATAGGAAATTGGGGATGTAGTGTGGGCAAGCAGCACTGTAAGGCAGATGATGATGAGTTCAAGGTAAATTAATTAAGCTGTCATCACTGTCCAGGAAAATTAAAAGGTTGGAATGTTTTTGCTATATTAAGTGTATTTAATCAGCACACTTGATCTCTGCAGTAACTCTCCTCATGTTTCTTAGTTCTCTGCAATATTTTTCTTTGTTCTTCCTGCCTAAAATGGAATAAGAATTTCATCTTCTTTTGGTGCTGGATTTTGTGACAGGGGCAAGTCTGTCATCTTGAAAATGTATTACATTTGAGGTATTTGTGTTAGCTGTACTGTAGAATCACATCTTACATTTTTGAGGGACAAATTGCTTTAGCTTTATAATACAGTGATTTGTTCAGGAGTGTAGCCTCTAAGTTCTAATTATCTTCAAAAACCCCATGGACAGTTTTTTTATTATTTGTATTTGTTATTTCGTGTTTTTCAGTTTCTGAGCTTGGTTTTTCTGTTACTGTGTGCAGACTTACTGTTTTCCTCCAATAACCTTGTATCAGCAGTGCCTCTGTGAGTCCCTGAGACTGAGGCATTTTGATTTCTTTTAATTTCTCCTGTGCATTTCTACTCTGTTTTGGCAATACACCGTGGTATTTTTCTTGGAGTTCAGCGGAAATCGAGAAATGTTTCAAGGCTGTGTGCATTGCGTACACTGAACAATTCACTGAGCCTTGGCCTGAAGACTACATGAGCTCTGAAACTAGCTGACTTTTTGATTTTTTCCAGTGTCCCTGCCTGTGGTCAGAGAATTATTGTATCTTGGATAGTGTGTGTGTGACAGAGATTTGTGAGCAAGTTTTCAGGTGGGAAGAATCACTGATGCAAGATTGTGTCTCTGATGCTGCCTGAGAGCACATCTGTCTTGTGCTGAGCTGTTTCAGCATGTTAAGCTGGGGAAACTAACCCTACAATTATATTTTTTCCATAGTTTACTATACAAAAAAGAGTTTGTTAGAGGGCCCAACAAACACAACAGAAGACACCTAACAAACAGAAGACCCAACAAACACAACACCTAAGGAGGAATGGGAGTATATGGGGCAAGAATGGTGAAGTCAGCTTTCAGTAGGTTTGTCAGAAAAGCTGTGGGCTGATGCTTGCTGAGAAGGGTAGCTCTGCATCATCTGAAAAATTGTTTCCATCTGCAGCAAGTGATGGACTTCCCTGTAGATTCATGGGAAGGCCATAACCAGTTGGGTGGTGCATACTGTGCTTTGCTTGGAGGTAATTCACCATGTCCTAAGAAGGCAGCACTTGTACTGTTTTTTTAGATCAGGTGAATCTCTAAAGATTCACTCTAAATTCACTTAAAACTAACAGTTTGCAAAGATGGAACACGAATGTCAAACCTTCTGTTTAGCATTTAAGAAAGACCTTATTTTCTTTCGCTTCATTAAATTTAGACTCAGGCATTTGCTTCAGGCCTGGTGTACAGCTGCTTCCCTCCTTTGTGGATAAAGAGTAATGTTGATCTTGCCCAGAGCAGCCACTTCATATAAACTGTTCTTTTTCAATGTCTTGATTTTTACAGCACGTTCAATATTGAATCTTCCAGAGATATTGATATCTTTTCCCCTTACAATTTGGCACGTGAATGTTGTCCAATATTGTAAAGGACTCTCTGCTCCTCCCCATGTCAGTAATTGACCTTGTGTATCTTGTGTCATTGCAGACTATTGCAAATTGTGATTGTGTCATATTCATGAGTTTTAGACCCTGAACTTTTTTCTTGTTCACAGCTACCTTAAAACTCACTTTCATAATTTAATCCTGTCATATATGGTGCTGATATAATAATCTTAAAAAAAAAAAATATTTAAAATGGCTAGCTTGCTACATGCTTCATACAGAATGTTCAACAGTATAAAAGCAGTGAATGACAGCAATGAAGATGGTGTTGTCAAGGCTCTACAGCGTCGCAGCTTCTCATGCACTTTGCACAAATACTAGCATTTTCCTGAAGATGTGCTAAGAGAATACATCAAATCATGTTTCACTTAAAACTGGTGTAGTTTTAAACAGTTATGTCTACTGCAGTTTACAGGTTAATATCCTAAATTTTGTGGGAGTTGGATGTTGCCTAGCAGCTTCATTTTCTTAATGTTTTAAGCTTCTGTAACCATTATCCATTGCATTTTATTTGCAGATATTTAACTTGATGAAGTTTGATAGCTATACTCGTTTTCTCAAATCCCCTCTTTACCAAGAATGCATCTTAGCTGAAGTAGAAGGTCGTCCTCTTCCTGATCCTCAGCGTGTTCCCAGCAGTCCCACTTCTAAACACAGTATCAGTTCTGAGAAGTCCAATATCTCAACACCAAAAAAGGTTACCTTTGTATTGCCCTTATCTCAAAACTATGTTTTAAATGATGTTTTTCAAGTTCTTTAGAAGATAAAAATTAGAATTACTTAGAATGTTTATTTATTGGTACTAGTAAATGTAATTACAAAGTTTTTAAGTACTTAGGAAAAATACTTATTTTTTAAATCCATACCTTTGAATCAGATTGCTAGCTATTAACTTCCTAATATAATTTTAAACATTTATTGTTATTTAAATATATGTGTACAAGTAAAAAATCAGGATTATTTTAATGCATCAGTTCAGAAACTTATTTTGATTTAATACTGGAATTAAGATGTGATATTTTAACCTTTGCTGAGAGCAGACATTTGATCATAAATTGGAGATGGCTTAAATTAATCTGACTCATCTTTGCAGAAGATAGTTTTTAAAATTTTTTAACCCCTACTGAATTAAGATAAATCTGTGTAAAACCGATTCAGTTGCTTAAAAATTAGACCAGTAGTCTTGCTGTTCTAGTATTACTGAGTTTATTTTTCTTCATGTACATAATACCACCACAATATTACATAATTGTATGTGTAAATTATAACTTGGCTTTTTTCATGTCAATCACTACACATTGGCCCATCTGCTATTATGTATTTTTGTGGTGAGGAGCCTTTTTAAAACCAGCATTTTAAGGAATGGTCTTAATAATCTAACAAGAATTTTAGCTTGTTAAATGCAAGTTTAGTTTAATATCAGACATTCCTGACGTTTGAATTCTTCAGCACCACCAAATACTTTGATTAAACTTGTAAATGTTACACAATACTTTATCATTGTCTTTAAATACAGTTGGAGTTCCAGTCTAGCCTAGGAAAAGTATCTGAAATATGGAAATTAAATTCTGTGTTTTAAAAGCAAGGCAAACGGCCTTTCAACATTAACTCAGTAATTAGAGGTGAAGAGTTGTTTCATGTTTGCAGGAGTTCTTGGTGGATTGTTTCCAGCTACTGTTTTTGTACTCCATACCAACTAGCACATTTCCAGCTACATATTTATTTTTGTTTCCACTGGGTTGTTTTTTTCTTTTTTCTTTTTTTGATTGCTACTGCTGAGAGGGATGCTGGCATATGCACTTGTGAGTGGGGTAAAGACAACAGCTAACCTGACTGTCACACTATCATTTTGGGAAGAAGTGTGGGAGGGTTTATTTTAGATAATATACTTATAACTGCGATCCAACCAATGTTTTAATTGTGTTTTGGTGATAGTTAAGTGGTAAATCAAAGTCAGGAAGATCTTTAAATGAAGAGTCAGGGGAGGAGGACACTGAGAAGAAAAAAAGGGGAACATTTTTCTCATGGTCAAGAAGTAAGAGTTTGGGAAAATCACAGAAGAGAAAAGAAAATGGGGATTATCCACATGGTGAGTATTCACATTCTACTTTGTTGCAAAATTTTTTCAGCAGCAGCAGTCATTAATCCCATCATGTTTAGTTTGTATCTAAGTGCAACCTTTGGTATGACAGAGGGAGAAGCAACTTGAAAGTCAGGAGGGCATAGAGTGGCTACTACCACTGGAATTCTTATGGAAACAGGTCTACATATAAGTAAATAAAAGTATAAAAATATATAAATTTGTTTTCATTGACTCCTAAGAGGCTTTTTTCCCCTGCTTTATAGCAGACTCTGCATTTCTGTGTGCTGGCAATTGCCTTTTCAAGCAGGGAGCTACTATTTTCATAGCAAGATAATTTCAACTCTTTACAGAGAATTTCAGGAGCTGAGCATACAAATAGATCTATAGTTACAGCTGCTTAAAAATTCCTCCTGCTTTTCTTTTATTAATACTACACACATATGTTCACTTTTGAACACACTTGCTACCTGTTTCCACCTTTCCTGACTAAAATGAAAAAAGAAGAGTTAGAGTTGTGAAAGCCTTTGAAATTTGCTGTTTTATTGATTAACTGTTTTTGAGATTTTAAGGAAACTATGAAATCACCTGATGTAGCCTGTAGATGGAGAGATGAAAGTTTTGCTTTAACTCATTGCATCAAGTTAAAAAGAACAGCTAAATTCCATTGAACCACCATATTGTTACTGTGCTTTCTTCTCTGTTTTCTAGTGAAGGCCCAAACCCACATGGTCATATGGTCAAAGTGTTCTCAGTATACTCATATGTGAAAAGACATCAGAGGCATTTGCCTCAGACTTAAACTTCTGAAAGTGGCTGGTCATTTTCTTAGATTTTAGTTTTGTAACACTAAGCTTGCACTTTTTTCTCATCTTTTTGTGAACAGATTCTATTCAGTCCAATGGATTATCATACAGACGGGAATCACAAGGCTCCATGTCATCCACTGCTAGTCTTGACTTGGTAATGCCTGGCTCTACATAATGAAGTGGGGAAGGGGTGAAAACAGTGAATTTACTAGTTTTCTAAGTAGAGTGAAGTAATTTATTTGAAGTAGTACTTTGAGAAAGGGTCTTTAAGTGATAGGTTTACAGGGCAAGATATAGTCTTAACAGTTTTAGAATGCTAGAAATATAATAGAGGTTGTGTTCATATATTGCTTCTTATTTTGTCCTTGCAACAGATAGCCTATGCATCTTTTCTTTCTTAACTTCAGAATAAAAGTTTGCCTTTCAAAGTGAGGTACTGTAGTTCTCTATAAAAAAGTTTTTCTGCCTACTAGAGCTTTGAGATTGTGTTCTCAACATACATGTTAACAGCTTTCCCTCTACTTGACCTCTATGCAGTCTGTGTTAGGCTGATTTCTGGAACTATGGTTCCAGTGCTTGTCATGCTTCTTTTCTCTCTACTTCTTTTAAAGTTGTGCTTCTTTTAAACTTGTTATTACAGTTTAACTCTGTTCCTAAATTTTGAGGAGAGAGAGAATTTCATTGCAAACAGTGTGATTTTGTCATAGGATGTAGGAAAATACTGGGCTCCTCAGGCACTGTTGAGTTTTGAGCCCCTCACTACAAGAAGGACATTGAGGTGCTGGAGGGTGTCTAGAGATGGGCAGTGAAGCTGGTGAAGGGTCTAGAGCACAAGTTTTGCAAGGAGCCACTGAAGGAACTGGGGTTGTTTAGCCTGGAGAAAGGAGGGTGAAGGGAAACCTTAATGCTCTCTACAACTACCTGGAAGGAGATGTAGTGAGGTGGAGGTCAATCTCTTTTCCCAGGTAACAGGATGAAAGAGCATGGCCTCAAGTTGTGCCAGGTAAGGTGTAGATTGGATATTAGGAAAAATTTCTTCACTGAAAGGGTTGTCAAGCATTGGAACAGGCTGCCCAGGGAAGTGGCTCAGCTCCCATCCCTGGAGGTATTTAAAAGATGGGGTTTGGTGTGTAGGAATGTGGTTTAGTGGTGGAGTTGGCAGCGTCAGGTTAAGTGTTGTACTCAGTGTTAAGGATCTTTTTCAACCAAAATGATGCCCTGATTCTGTGATGCTATAGTCAGTGAAGACACTGTGATTTCTTAGGGTCAAGTTATACATTTGCAGTGTTAAGCTAATAAAATACAAAATCAAAACTATTAATAACAGAAAATCAATGTAATACTTTAAATTTATTGTAACTACATTGATATGAAGAAAGAATATAAAAATGGGAATTATTTTGTAGTCTTGGTGTCCCTCTAGTAGACCAGATACTAGAAATTATGTAATTTTGCATATGCTGCAAGTATTCATCAGGCAAGCAGGCATGGCAAAGACATGTTTACCTCTGTTGCAGAAAAATCTTGTCTTAAAAACAAAAAATGCAAAGCCTCCTTAAAGCAACCACTCCTCTTTTCTCTCCCATTCTAACTGATTAAGTCAGAGAGTTACTGTGATTTGGATGAGAAGCACCAAGGTAGAGAAGAGAAGAAGCATGATGAGTACTCTAAAAGACTGTTGAAAGCATTTTTTTTTAGTGTCCTTTTAAGTGAGCTTTTCTGTTAAAAACACCTAACTTCTGATGTTTCATAGCAGTTATTAGTCTACTGCTACTCTAGAATAAAGGTCAATGTCATGCCCTTTAGCCTTAATCCATACCATTGTACCTTTTTTTCCTTTAATAAAAAAACCCAAAAGTTTTTTTTTTTTTAAGTATTAATTTTTCTGTGGGGTATTTGTGTGTATGCTGTTCAGATTATGTTAAAAAAAAAAAAAAAGAGGAAATTTGAGGAACCTTGTGTTTAAAAGGGCTCCTATTTATTATTTAAATGTTTTTTTCCTAATGTGCCAACAGTAATTTTTACATCACCAGGTCTTTGTTAGTATGGAGACTTAGTATTTGGAAGTTAAATAAGATTTTATTTACTTCTTACACTTCTTGATTGTCATTTTTGTTCTATAGTTTGAAGATCTATTAAGTTTTACACACTCACTGTCTACAACTTGAATCTGTTCTTGAAATCTTGAAATACATTTGGATTTATGCAATGCTGTTAGGTTTACCTAAACAGCTGTGGGTTTTTTTTCAGGATTTAAGTTTCTCTGATATTTGTGTTATTTGGAATGATTTCTAAACTGTCAACATGGTAGAAATTACACTTCTTGGCTTCGTTTTTTTTTGGACAAGCTCTGAAAGTTTATGCATGTTACTAATTTTATGCATGTTCCTAATTTTCCTATTGGGCACTGACTTTTCTTTCTTTCTCCTATCAAGTCTGAAGCCTCTCGATTGCCTGCAGTTGTACCAGATAAAGAGAAGTCCCCCAAATACTGCTGTATAAACCTTCCAGATGGTTCATCAAGCAAAATGGCTGTTAAATCTGGATTTTCTATCAAAGAGGTGCTGTCTGGGCTCTGTGAGAAACATGGTATTAACATTGCTGCAGTGGACCTGTTTTTAGTTGGAGGTGATAAGGTATTACATATTCCTGTGCTTTTCTTAAAGTGTTCTCATATTCATTTTACTAATAAGGAACTGCATTCTCTCAATACTAATGTGTGTCTCCTGGCTTTACCTATAGTTTTACATTGGCAATACTTGTTAATTGAATGAGAATTTTAGTGAAACCAGAACTGGCAGAGTACTGGGATTGGTTACATTACAGGAAAAGAGAAAAGTGCTCTTGCTCCAACAGAAGTATCTCCAATTCAAAGAGAAGCTGTTGATGTGAAACATTTATTTTTTTCTATTTATGCTTATGATGAATCTAGATGATTACAATGACAAAAATAAACAAATTTGCATAGCTGTGTACCTGTTCTTTTAAATCTTTTAATCAATATTAAATTGCCATATTTTCTGGTGAATCATTCTATGTAGTGCATCATTTAAGATGAATATAGGCTTGTTTTAAAACACTGATTTCCTAAATACCTGCTGACTTGAGTGAAAGTTGAAGTTTGGTTGTTGTCTCATTACCATCCAAAATAAAATACACTTTAATCATGTTGCTTATTGTAAATGGATATCTGCTAAAGTGCATACTCTACCTGTACTAATAATTTGTGGAGTTACCTGAAAACTTTTTTTAACCACTGAGATGTTTTTTTCTTTCATATTTAAAAATGAATTTACTGCCTTTCTTTTTGTTCTTGACATGTGCTCTGTAGCCACTTGTATTGCACCAAGACAGTAGCATCCTGGAGTCTCGGGATCTACGTTTAGAAAAACGCACTTTATTTCGGTAAGACTCAAAAATACTGCATTCTTCTCCTTTTCATTTTCCAATTTACTACTTGTAAGTATACTGTCAGTTACCTATGCAGCAAAACAGTTGTTAATGCAGGAAAAATTGTCTGACTCCAGTGAAAACTACAGGTGGCCATGCAATACAACATCTTTGACTGCAATCTGGAATCCAGCATTAGGGAGTCCCGTTCATTGTACAGACAAATCAGAAGAAACAGGAAACCTAATGTTTGTAAATGAAAATAATTGACTTTCACATCCTGCAGTGAGCCCACAGTTTGAGGTTTTTTTGAAGTAAAAGTCCATTTTTACTTTGGTTTGCACTAGCACTTAGGCAAGAGGTACATGTTTAGCATGGACATTCTCTGAGTTACACAGGCACCTAAGTTATAGATCCTGCCTATGTTTAGGCACTGACATCCTTTGATTTAGAGCCAACTGTTAAGTGCTTCTTATACAGATACTGGTGAGGTTGGAGTACCTCTAAAAAGTAACTTGGATAAGGGAGAGAAACATGGACCTACAGTAACATTTCAAACATAGTAGAACAGCCCCTAGCAAGATTTAAATGCTGCAAGAGGAAGCTTTCTGGATTGCTCTCTTGGGTACAAATGAGATTTTGATACCAATATTCTAGTTCATGGACTTTTAATTATTATGATGCTCAAGCTGAAGCAATTGTGAACAAGCATATAGGACAGAACTGTAGGGCCAGATGGACCTTCAGCATCAGGAAGAGCCTTGTTAGTAGCTCAAAGCAGCATCAGAGTGAGATAGAAATTGAACTTTAAGTCTCCTAGTCTAATCCTGAATGCCACATTAAAAAAAAAAAAGTCCTTTAAGATTAAGTGGATATATTTACTGATTCTGTGTTCCCATTCAGCTACATCTGTAATTCTGTGCCTCACTGGCAGATTACAGTAATATTAATTTTATAATATTTATTCATCTGAGTATAGGTTTATAACTCTGAGTCTTAATTAGGTCAGTGCCATATTATTTTTAATATGGTTAGAACATATTTCAGTACATTATGTATTTAGTATTGTCGAGGTTTTTTTCTAAATAATCATTCTATTTTTACACAAAATGGCAGAAAATATTTTAATGTTCCTAAAGCCTCCTGAAATAATTATTTTAGCAAAACATTTTGAAGTAGAATATTTGTCTTATGTTATTGAGCTGCACTTTTCAAATCAGTAAGATTTATTTTTCAGGCATTGTTCATTTTGGCTTTATATTACTTTAGGAAGTAGCTATAGTTTCTATTCAAGGCTAGTTCAGATTAATGAATGTGGTATAGCATATTCAAATCTGAAATGGAGATTGAGCAGTCTTTTATTAGGTGTGAGTTTGAGTTTTCAAATTAAAAAGGAACTTCAAGTAGGCAGTACCATATGCTACTTGTGTGTTAATTAAAGTGTAAAAATGCTCTACATTATTTCCTTCTGTGGGTAGACACTGTAAGCAAAAATACTCAAATATCTGGAGTATTTTCAGACAGAAGACAAATACTGTGTGGATATACTTGGTTATCTGAATGTCTTTCACTTCTGTGTCAATTGCCAGTTAATGATTAAAACCGATAATTTCTATTTATTAGCTGCTGTATTCAAAGACAATGTGAAAGACAAAGTTTTGGTTAGTCAAGTTTCTTGTGTAAGGGAAAAGACAGTAAGATTAAACATCTTATATGTCAGAAATTTGTGTGAGAGAGAAGATGGAGTTTACATTTAATGACTGACGAAATCAACAATAATTTTAATTTATTCTGGAAGTATCATTCAGTAATAAGCCTCCCCTTGTTATCGTACTATAGTGCCATTATGGTCAAGTGTGGTAGTTATGGAGGTTTCAGGGCACAGATCAAGAGTCACTAGTAGTAAACTAGTAGAACTTTGCTGAAGGAGAATTTTGTATATTTTGTAAATTTCTTTACTGGAATATTTCATGCTAAATGTTAAAACCTGTATGTTTCAGGCTGGATCTTGTTCCAATCAATCGGTCAGTTGGTTTGAAGGCTAAACCCACCAAACCAGTAACAGAGGTCTTAAGGCCTGTGGTTGCAAAATATGGTTTAAATCTTAATGAACTTGTGGCAAGACTAGTAAGTATCTTTTGATGTAATTCAAGCTGCAATATTTTTTTGTCTGGAGAAGATCATATGATAGTACCTGAAATTACTCCTATCCTTATAATTAGGCATTGAAATCTGTATTTAACTACATGTTGAGATGAAAATACATAGTAATCATAACCATTATGCTTAATAGTAACTACCTCAAAGCTTTAGTCTGCATCTGGTTTATATTCTCCTTCTGAATAAGTGCAACATCCTGAATATTAGAGCCTGAATTTACCTTCTTCCAGAGCTCAACCTTTTCCATTATGAGCCAGGGAAAGCTGTTGTTCCATTATGCTAGGAATTATGAAAGTTGTCTCAAATCTCCTTGCAGAAAATTTCTGCAGAAGTAGATGATTCAGCTTTTTTACTACTAAACACTTGGCCAGCATTTTCTCACTTCTAATATAATGGAATATTAAGGAATGGAAAGATACACGTGGGGTATTTCTAGAATGAATGCTGTCCTGGTTGAACCAGTTCATATTTTTAATATAACTGAAAAACATGTTTGTATAGATAACTTCATTTAATAAAATTACAAAATTAACAAAGTACAACCACCTAAGAATATAAAATAATCTCAATCTTCCTCTGAAAAATGATTTCCTGAACACTCTAAGTAATGTTCATAGAGTATTTGCGCAGCCTTGAAAATGGGATGATCTTTATTCTCCTTGTGTTGTCTTTTCCCCAAATACCATTTTCCTCACCTAAATGAGTTACACTCATTGTAATCAAGGTAGTTTTGCCCAGGTGGAATGAACATTTTTTAGAATGGTAGAAGAAAGATATATTGAGCCTACTCTGAATCATTTAGCTCATTTTCCTTCAAGAAATGTCAGACTGCATAAATTTGTTCTGAAAACAGCATTTTTTCTATTATATACAAACTGTGATCCGACTTTAGAATGGTGAACAGGAGCCACTTGATCTTGGTATCCCTATATCTAATCTGGATGGTCAGAGGGTTGTTCTAGATGAAAAAGAGCCAACAAAGGGCAGAGGTAAGTTGGCATAAGTGCTTCTATTTATCATGTCAAATCAGTTTTTAGAACCCTGACTTGGGTTAGTTGCTTTTGTTAATGCAAAGATGAGGCATATATGATTAGATTTGGACGTGTCACGTGTAGCATATATTCAATTTAGCTCAAAATGAATGCATTTTTTAAGATTGAAGATCAAATGCATCTGTTGGTACCAAGTATATCACCATTCTGCAAGAAATTTTGCAGTAGATGTGCTTAAGTTTTGTACTTGCATATAGCTGTAGACTCACATAGATGTGTAGGGACACAGTGCCTAATAATAATAGTAGTAAAATGCCTTCTTCTGTAGTAACTTCTGTGAATTTGGCAATTGTTTAATAAGAAAGACTCTGTATAAATAAAACAGATGCAGTTTGAGCAGCAGCTATGTATCCTGCTGAGATAACCTGCTTATTTAATGTGCATGAGAAAGTAGTAAAGTCGACGTCTCCAGTTTTAAGTGATGATTTCTAGAGGTAATACTAAAAAGAACACAATATATGATTTCCTTGGACAAAATAATTTGAAAAATAGAAGGTGAGCAACTGAACATATGACACTCTTCTGGGATGATTAGCATGCTCATCAAATTAACTATGTTAATGTAAGCAATCTTAAGAGTAAAGGTTTGGTTTCATTAGGAGACCTTTATGTAGATAAAGAAGATCTAGTTTTAAAAACAAAATTAGATGTGGGTAATTTAAATTGACTTAGATTGGTTTGAGAAAGAAAAAGGGGAGTAAAGGTGGACGTATTTATGGAGTAGAACCAGATTTGTCATTTTTCTAGGAAACAGAACCAATTGTCATTTTGAAAAGAATATATCAATCTAGATATCAATACCATCACAGATAATTAGTTTAAGGATTACAAGTAAAACTGTAATCCTATTTACAACCAACTGCTATAAAAGCAGAAATCAGAGAGGATCATTCGATCACTCAGTCTTCAGTTAGTGTATTTGTTGTAGGCAGATGTAATTTGAAGCAGCCATTTGATAATTTAGAAGCATATAAGGAGAGGGCAGGGCAATGTGTAGAAACCAGTTGATGTATGAGACAGTTTGGAAAAAATTCAACATGACCTTTAAATGGTCTTCTCTACTGATTTTTTTTTTCTTGTTAAGATTCTAAATTTGAGAATTGGAAATCAAATCATTATCTGAGATTTTAAAAGCTGTTTGGTTTAAGCCATCTGAAAATACAGTACAACTTAAATGAAGCTTCATAATCTTTATAATGGCTAGTATTAAGAAAATTTGAAGGTGAGAGAGGGATTTTGGTAGGTTTTGACTGAAAAGTACCAGGGATGTCAGCTGTGCTCACTATTTTCTGACTACATACTTGAGAAACTGTAAAGCAAAATATCTATTTTGTGCATCATTGTTTCTTAAATATTACTTTTTTTTAAAGTTATCAATTTGTAGTTATAGTAGATATGTTTATGTTCAGTCTTTACAGATAAACAAAAAGGTGCATCAGTAAAACAGTATGCAACTGTAACTACTTCAAGAATTCAAGTATGTACTGTAAGTCTTCTGCAATCATTTTTGTCCCTTAGATCATCTTTTCTTTCTTTTTGGAATTCTGTACTAAAGTCTGCATTCATCCATGATTCTGAATCAGACAAGTTATGTAACTAGATTGAATGTAGCTATAATTCATCTGATAGCCTTTCACTCTCAACAGTATTTATTTGTGAGAACTTTGTCTTCATCATGAATCAAATGTCTTTCACTGTCATGTATATGTTGTTTCATGTCTCTTTGGCTTCTCTATAAATTCAAAGGCACGTTCTGTAATTTGAATTCTTCAGAGTAAAGAATATTGTATTTGTTATACACTTTTGGGAACCACTGTGGCAAATATTCTATGCAATAATTAGGATTAAACTAAAACGTTTATTGTGGTGGTGTTAGAGAAATGTGTTTTCAAAATAACTTTTTTATTCACTTAGGCTATGTTATGTACACAATGATACAGCCTAAATATAAGTAGTACCTTAACTTTCCTTCTAATGCAGGGAGAGGGAAGAACTCTAGGAAAGTCTAATTCTATCAAAATGAAAGGCGAAAACGGAAAAAATGCTAGGGAAGTCCGTCTGTCAAAGAGAGAAGACTCTATTGCAAAGATTGGGAAAAAAAAATGTCAGAAAATAAATTTGGATGAAGCAGAGGGTATGTGAACCTTATAGTTTACGTATTAACATAAGTAGTCTTAGAAAAATGAGAATTTTGTATATGTGTAGGAAAAGGTACCATGAGTTTAATACTGCATTGTGAATATCATAGTCATGAATCTTATATCTTTGTTTGATACTGTGTTTGAACTGTAAAGTTTTTGAAGCTTGAAGGTAAAATTTTAAGAATTCCTAAAGATAAATGTAGGTCCCTATTGGGATTTTTGAAAGTGAAAGCTACCTAATTCTGAGAAAAAAAGGGAATTAATTACTCAGTTGCAGTTTAGTATCCCATTTGATACCCTTTGCAAACCCTGTAGAAGCCTGGCTTTTCTGTCCATCTTTCCTTAAGTGTCTTGAACTCACTAAAAGGTGTTCTGCACAATGGTGTAGAACCTAGTTTACTCAGGTAAGAATTTTTGAATATTTCCTGCTAAGGTCTGCAACAATCAGGACAGGACAGTCTGATGACTTTGGAGGAGCTGTGATGGGCAAGAGTAAAAGAGTTCATGCTCATTAACTGCTCTGAAAAGGTGGTTAAAAGTAGAAATAATCGAAGACATTATTTGTAATCTTGTACATTCTCATTTCTGTTTTTACGTTCAGTTACATCTTAATAGTTTTGGTGATATCACTGGTAGAGAACCCATAAGGGAATTTATTATCTTCTAGAAAGATGTACAGAGGAGAAAGGAATAAAAACAGTATAGTAGTAGTAATCTTGCCACAGAAATCTCTGCCCTGTGTCATTAACTGAAGCAGTTACCTGTCTTGTTAGCCCTACACGTTTGTTCCTATTTTCCAAAGAAGAAAAAAGATCAGAGGTTTACCACAGATTAAAATTTACCGCTGATATTACCTAGTATGCATATCCAAAATCTGGTTGTGCACAGTTATACAGTAAATTAATGTTGCTCTGTGAATATATGTCCACTGACAGGAATGAAAAAAAATGCTTTGACTAACACTATTATTGCAAAATAGGTATTTGTTAATATAAATGTTTTTACAAAATATTAGTGCATTTTTAATTATTTTCTGTTGCTTACTATTTTGTTTCCTTGTTTTCCGTATTTTAATATTTTCATTTTTCTTCCTAGGGCTGAGTAAAACATTAACATAATTTGAAAACTTCAGAATTCGAGGCTTTCACATTTTATTTTGAATTGTGTGAAATTTGTCCATGTTTGGAAAATACGTACCAAATGTTGTAGACTGTTTTTTAAAGAAAAAACAAACAAACAACTGTTCTATGAAGTTTGAAATTTCAGAAAGGAACATTTGTGTATGACACATTAGAAATGTTGCATGTTTTAATATGCATCCCGCCATTTTGCAAAACTTTGGCAATAAGAAGCATTTTGAAGCTTTCATCTTGGCAATGTTCAGATTTTATGGCATCTAACAAAGCATGTTAAAAAGTCATTTTTACAAATGCATTGCAAAGCCTGCCAAATGTGAATTGAGGTTTATGTATAAAGTCATACAAGTGCAAGTGTATGACTTCGTATTATGCTATGTTAAAAGTGATACTAACATTCTGTGCTTTATTTTGTAATGGCTTTTGCTTCAAACAGTATTTATAAGCTGTGTTGAAAGTATTGATTTTAATTTATCTGTTGGAGATGGCCTTTTTAAGCATCTTTAATATTCTGTAGTTTCAGTGCTCTCTTCTTGAAACGTTTGGACATGCAGAGACCCTATATTGAGAATGAAATATTTTTATATTTATATGTTTTGTACCAAAGAGTTTATTGTTGTGATGCCTCTTTTTTTTGAGGAGGTATAATTTTTGGCTTGATAAGTTTCTTGTTGCCAAGTTTTGAGACTTTCTAGAACAGTGGTGATTTACTATGAGTATTATTTATATATAAAAACACATTAAACCATTGGGCATCATCAAGGACATGATCAGAAAATCATTCTTAATCGTGTTAAAAACTGTAGAAAACTGCCCCATTCCTTTCAGTAATGGTTTCTTTGATGATTATTGACTGCCTGTGTACTAATGCTGATTCATTGCCATGCAAAGTAAAATGGGGTTACTTAAATAATCATCTGATCATGCCCTGTGATGATAATATCCTGGATTAAAACTATGCCATGAATTGAATTTAAACTGTGATAAAGTATTATTCAACTGAGAGGAATTCAGTTTAACAAGAGAGTTTGCAACAGAACTTTCAAGTGGCATGGCTATTTTTGAGTTAAGATGGGTAAAACCCCTCCAGAACATAAAAACGTGCACCCATTGTCAGTAAGAATAGAGCCTTGTTTTGTATAAAAAAATTTAAAATTCCTCTGTGTGTGTACAGATTTATTAACTGCATAAAATAGAAGATGTGTTCAAGGCTCAGTGAGCTGCAGCTGTTCTAAACTGCAAACCTCTTACAATAGCAATCCTGATGGTCTTAATTATAGTGATGCTAGTGAACATTGCTGCAATTGAAAAAGTTCCTAATTAACATGGGATCTTAGTTCAAGGCAGCATTGAAAGAATTGAAGATCTTCATGGAAAATAAATGTGCTGAAAATTTACATTGTAATGACATTGCACTTTCTGACAAAACTTGTCAATTTTGGGTTTTTCCCCAATAGAATTTTTTGAACTCATATCCAAAGCTCAAAGTAACAGAGCAGATGACCAACGTGGACTGCTAAGGAAAGAAGACCTTGTTCTTCCAGACTTTCTTCGTTTACCATCCACTGGACCAGAACCATCCTCATCTACTCCTTCAGGCCCTAAAGGCCTCAACAAGAGAGTATCAAAAAATGATGGCAAGGATGGATGTACGTCCCCAAGTGGAAAACAGGAGTCCCTACAAAACTTTAATGAAAATTCAGTTAAGAAAATGGGTTACTCAGAAAACAAACATAAATCTGCTTTGGCAGCAGTCCACAGTCAGAAGACTTTCAGTGTTCCTTTTAATACTGCATTGTCTCCAATTCCACATGCACAGGAAAACAATGCAGCAATATGGAAAAGGCAGTCAAGAGAATTACCAGCTGAAGGCATACAGATGGTAGATGATGACAATGTGGCAGACTTGACTCTTGTGGCTGAAGGAGATATTAGTAGCCCTAACAGCACTTTGCTACCGCCGCCACCACCAACCCCACCATCAGACATCAGTAAACTCACAGAAGCCAACTATCCACCCCCAACTCCTTTTGCAGGTAATCAGGAAAAATCTGGATATCAAAGATCCAATTCAGGTATTTCTAGATTTTAATAGTCTTTCCTTTCATGTAAAACTACTTTTTCCTTGGCACTGTTAATCAGTATTTGGCATCCATTAAAATGAGCAAAAATTCTCTCTGCACCTTAATTTTTTTACAAAAAGATAACAATTCATTGCCTTAGTCTGTGCAAACTGTAATATTTCTGGTTGCCTTCAATGATGTATGTTTGTTTGGATTTGGCATGTGGCCAAACATGGACACATGCAGAGAAACCTTTAAAATACATCCATATGCTTTAATTATCTCATTCTTTACCCTAGGAGTACAAAACAGGATATCAGCATTTTGAGCTGCATAACACTGTTGTGTTCCAGATTTTCTGATTCATTTGTCATAATGAGATACATGATTAGGGTTTGGAAGTCTAAGTGCTTTTGCAGGAACCCTAATTATGTGTCCAAAATTGCAGTACTGTTTATGATTAAAATTTGAAATGGGTAAACCTTAATTTAAAAAATATTTCTCTAACAAATTAGGCATTTGGGACTGAAAAACCCTAGGTTTTTTTAGCCCATACTTTGCTACACAGAGGAATAGATTGCATCTATCACGCTTTCTCCCAGAATATCCACATGTGAAATAGCTCTTTCTATTAGATAATTTTAAAGAAAATATGTAATGTTTTAGGTTTGAAGTTTCATGGTCTAGCAATATCACAGAGCAATATTAGCCCAAGGCTGAAATATGAAATTTCTTTATAAACACAGACTCTAGTAATAATTGCTATTACCAGAAAAAAGAGTTTGAAGACAATGGGTGACATTGTGACATTGACATTTTACAGACATTGAACTGTACATTTTAATGTAAAATATAAAAAGAGGTATCTATGTGCTACATTTATTTTTGATGTTTCACACACATATGGTGCCATAATTTGTATGATCACATTTCTTTGTGATGTGGGAATATACATTTTAATTATTTATCTTTTTACACAGAGTATTTGATACTGTTCTTTATCTGTATGGCTAATGATTTGTAAATACCTCTTTGGCTGTTGAATGCTTATAAATGGCAATGCAAATTATTTCATCCTCTTGGTATTTTAAAAACAAATTCCTTTATTAGTAATATTGGAGAAATGTTCCTTAAGCACTACCACTTAATTTCTGAAACTGAGTATTGAACAGAATTGTAACCAGTGCCTACAAATAACAAAACCACAAAATGTACTTCAGACATATTGATGTGTGTATGCATAGATTTGTGTTGGTGTCTTTCTGATGATATGACAAGTGTAAAACATAGGTAACAATTTGCATATTTTTTCAGTGAGAACTGTTAAAAAAACCATTTGCACTTAAAAAAAAAAACTTCATGAATTTACAATATTTTAATGCATGCCATACATTTCTGTGTAACCACTGAACTGTAGCTTTCCCTTTTCCCTCTTTCTACTTTTTACTTTGTAGAAATCTTTGTGTAGTTTTCACATGTATTTTGTATCTTTGTTCTCTCAGGAGTAATAAATTCTAGACCTAGCTACACAAACTGGTTTTAAGCTTTGATTTTCTTCATTATACGAAAACAGTTCTTTTAGGCCTGGATTGAGAATTTTGATTGAAATTATCTTCTAAAACCAAACAGATTAATATATACAAACCAGCAATTACCATGAGACAAAGCTGACAATTTGTATTTGTTATCCATTTGGATATCAAAGGGCAAATGCTGTCTTGAGATGCTGATGGCTCACATGTCAATGCTATGGATTTCACATGTGTACCTGAAGGCAGATAAGACAGGAGATATCTTTCAAATGAGTCATAGCAGGAACTCCTGAAAGGAGAGGTTTTTCTGTCTTTGGGGTCTTGGGCTAAACTTCACATTCATTACTGTCCTTCTTATTTTAAACTAAAGCAACTCTTCCCTGGTCTTTAAGAAATGATTTGGTGAACTCACGTTGGCTTGATGGGGAGTAACCAGTATAACAACCTCTCTGCTTGGTAGGCTTGGGTAAGAAATGAAGGGCTGGATGGGTGCAGGAAACCACACTGCCTTTGTCATTCTAAGAGATGGGTCCTACATAACAGTACTGTGAAGCCTAAATAAAAAAACAACCAACAAAAAACCCTGTCTAAAAGCACCCAAAATATAATAAAATGCAGAGGCTTATGGTGCTGTTACCTAGGTCTCGTTGTTTCCTGGGGGCTGAAAATGTAGTTTTTCCAAAAGTCACTGTGTTCCCATGTAGTTGTGGACCTCCAGAAAGAAAAGGAAGCATTGAAAGGCCTGTAGCAGTTCCTCTTGTAAAATTATTCAGATTTCACCACATGTAACTAATATCCTACACATTGAATTATTTTAATTTTTTAACAGATTGTAATGTTCATGTATTCCAACTGGTCTACTCTACTTGCACTGGTGATTGTGTTTTATTTTTGTCACATTCACCTATGAGAGATACTGAAGTATCAAACAGAATAATTTTGCAAAACTAAAAACTTAAGTTTCTCTTAGCTTTGTGACAAGCCACATTTTATCTGCGTTTGGTTTCTCTTTTTTTGAAGAATAATAAAAATCTAAAAAAAGAACAAAAAAGAACAAAAAACCACCTTTTTTTTTGCCAAGACCTTATTGCATACACTAACTTGATTCTACACTCTCAGTACACTACTATTTTATGGGAACTGTATTCTGCAGAAGAACGGTGATTTTATGGAAAAAGTGTGGGCTGAAATTAAAACTTTATTTTCATGATTTCATGGAGTTTGCATGGAAGGACTATCCAGTGATGTACAGTAATTATAATAAATACTGCTGGAAACTATCTCCAGTCAATCATTGTTGTAATGACTAAATAGTGAATAAATATATAACGAATAATGACTAAATCATCAATAATGATTGCTTTTTTAAGTGCGTTAATGGTTCTCCATTCATAATCTCCTATTAATTGGAAATACTTTTCTGATTGGTTTATTGAATTAAAATCTTGGTATAAAAAGAAAAATATCAACTACATAATTTAAAGTGGTCTCTAATCTTGGTTTCAAATTAGTATGAAGTAAGCTGAAGTGTATGCACTGTGCTTTGGGCTTCTACATGTTGGGTTTAGGTGAGCTGCAGGGCTGGGGTTGATGTAGTCTGTCCCTCTCTGCAGGGAGAAGTTCTCTGAACACAGGCTGGTGTGACAAAGCCAGGCCAATGTCCATCCCTGAAACGGGTAACTCTTGAAGTTCTTTTAATTTGAAAATCTAGAAAGCAAAATATGGATAATGGAAAACAGCAAAGTGAGGTTTGCATCTCAGAGCTTTTGAGAACAAGTTTTCAAATACATCTTAAAGAAGTAAAAAGTGTTTGTTCTATAGTAATACTTAGCTAGGAAATCAGTTTGGAAGACGAGGATCATTATGAATTCTAGCTGTGTTACTCATCAAGAAGAAAATGTCTTTATTTTCTTAATAAGACTGCTAGTTTCTGGCAAATTTCTCACTTTGAAAATCAGGGTTTTCTGTCATTTGAACAGTAATTCTGTGATGCACTTATTTCATGGCTCTACGTATAATTGTTATGGGTACCCATCTGGGGAAAGAATGACTTAATGACTGGATGGTGCAATTGGCTTGAGGTGATGCGTTTGTTTTTGAAAGTGTAAAAATACTGATTTAGTCTAGGTGCTTGGAATGTTGTCCAGTGTTTCCCAGGGAGTTAGGCATGTTCATTACCCGAGTGAAAAACAGCTGTCACAGGAGAGGAGTCTTTTAAACCTTCAGTCCCCTCAAAAGCTGTGAATGTCAGGTAGGAGGCCATATACTAGATTATTTATTCAGGCTCATCCACTGAGGGCTGGGAGCTGTTTGCTGAGCTTTGGGTTGCCTTTGCTACAAAGTAGGTGGACATTTGGTCTTAGTTGTAGCCTTAGTCTTTAGTCTTGGGCTTTTTCAGGGAGTACCATTTCATCCTTAGATTGGACAATTTGCAGAAATCCAGAATGAAGATGCACAGACTGTGGATTTTATTCCATTAAATACCTCTTGCTTTTGTTATTAAAAAAAAAAAAAAATCCCTTTTTTGAATTCAGGATGAGAAATGTTCTTATAATGAAATGAAATTTACAGTCAATGGAATTATTGCCTATGAAGTAAGAAGGTATTTTTTGAGTATATGTAAAGACTGGATCCAACAATTCGGTAAAATAAAGATTTTATTCAAAACTCCCTTTTAATAGGTATATAATGGTTAAGATAGGAAAAAGTATGGTGGACTCTCTGGAATTTCACTTTAGTAATAATACATCTATGGAAATTAAAAAGTTAATTTAGACTATCTAAGAAGTTAACAATTTGTTTGGTAAATATTGTGTTATTTCTGAGGTACATGGGCAATTATATCCTCTAAATCAACTTGCTTCCTTTCTTTTTAGAAAGATTTTTTTCAGAAAAGGTATAGTTAGTACCAGTGCTGGGATTTTTTTGCTTATGAAGAAATAAAATGCAGGGTGGACTCTCAGAGCCCGGGGCTGGCTATTGTTTGAAAAGACAAAAAAAACCTCCAACAAATTCCAACAGCTCTCTCTTATTATTCACAGAGAGGCACAGTACACTGCAACCAAGTAACAGAAATCAGATAATATCAGCCATTTTCTGTGGCTTTCACTTTTTGGATACTAAACTTTTCAGTTATAAGAGTAATGAATTTCAAGTGCAATAAACTTTGAGATAATTAGGCACATTAAATCCAATAATGCATATATCTTAAAAATAAAAAATAAACCTTTATTTTTTAAATAAATTGCATCATATTTTATGTAATTAATATTTTACATAATCTCTTAATTCATGTGCCATATTTTAGAGAAAATCCAGCTGTGTTTCCTGTGTAAATCAACCACATAAACAAAAATGATAAATTCAAATGTAAGAAAAGGAAAGGATTATGACTAAAAGATGTAAAAATAATATAAATCATTACTTTTAACAAAGGCTGTTGTCCTGCAGTTAATTATATCCTTGCTGGCTCTGTGTAATTTCATAGAAGATAATTGGATTGTGGATCGATATAAAGAAGTACTTGTGGGGATCCAATAATACTAAGGTCAGAATCACTTAATCCTCTTTTAATCAAAGCATGATTAAATGGAAGAATTACATGAAGTACATGACTGAGATCAATAATAAACAAAGGAGAAAGGAGTGTTATGTTAAGAGCAGACAGCTGGGAATTACAGGAGGCCTTGGGGGATAAGTATTTGAAATGTAAGCTTGTTTCAGTCAAACAGCAAGATGCACATTTTAGAGGGAATTACAAATTTTATCACTGACTAGGTAAAATTTTAGAAAAATTACAATTGCCCATTGAATCATATGCATACAAGCTAAAACCAGATCTGTTTAAACACATGACTAATCTGGGATGGTGAAGTGAATTTAGGTGAATTATTAGTTGAAATGTAACTGGTATCCCTCATCAACCACATTTTAGAATTTCTTAATTGAAAAATTATATAATTAGTGGCTGATGAAATGAAAACTAATTTGACTGATCCAGTCCACTATTTGCCAACATACTACTCTCCCAATAATCAAACCTGCTGTTACTGACTGCTGATGGAAAAGCAAAACCACCATGAGGGCTGAATATCTGTAGGCTGTTGCAGAGATATTTTGTCGTGCCTTTTCCTTGGGAGGTATTCAACTGAAACATTTCAATTGTAGCAGTGGATAAACATAAAGTTTAAGCAAGTTTCGTTAATGTTATTGAGAGCATATGTATCACTCTCAAAATTCAGAATTTTTAATTCTGTTTTATTCTTGGACTGGTCCTGGTTTTAAAATGTCATTGCATGCTGTTTTCTTCAGCTGCCCTTGTAGCCAGGTGGATAAAACGTCCCTGGCTGTGGCAAACACAGTTTGTGGTTTGCAGTTTCCTTTTTTTGGTTATATGTGCCACTGGTGAGCACCAGCTGTTGTACCCACTCCCTCTTCTTTGTCATATTCAGAATTTGTCTTTCCAAATAACATTTTGTGCTTTTGTTCTT
Organism: Florisuga fusca; assembly: GCA_038090715.1. Classification (NCBI taxonomy): domain Eukaryota; kingdom Metazoa; phylum Chordata; class Aves; order Apodiformes; family Trochilidae; genus Florisuga; species Florisuga fusca. Next base: position 22,229,149 of record JAAWXA010000013.1, read on the forward strand.
GTGAATGCTTTTGAGATCAGTGAAAGAATTTCTGTCCACCCTGTTTCTCTGATCATAATGCTGTAAATGTATTCCAGAAATTCCCAGGATAAAAGTAAACAGGCTGGTAATGGCAGAGTAATGCTCCTTTATAGAATAATCCATTTCCTAACTTGATGCCCTCATTGTTACTGAGTCAGGTTTCAAGGCACTAAGCAGATGCTGCAGTTAGAGTTTCATCATGCATGTGAAATAAAGCATGTAAAGTCAAACTTCCTTTGGAAAAGATTTAGCATGAACTGTAGGTAGAAAACTTATTAAATCCTTTTTCTCTTTTTTGTTTTACCAGTTAAAGAGATAAAAGAAAGGAAGCTTTTGAAGGGAACTTAACCTGCAGAATTCTAATTTTTAAATACAAAATTATCCATTTCCATTCAGAAGCATAAATCACTTGATATATAAATAAATGCTTATAGTAGCAAATGGTACATCAGCCAGCATCGAAGTAATTAATCCACCACTTAAAAGAATCCACAGGTGTGTAGCCTAAAATTTTGAAGTACTATTTCACAACAGTTTAGGTCAGGAAGGGAGAAGCGTCTTTGCCAGAGTACACAGATCTGAAAGAAGATAGTTAATCACATTGAAATATTTCCATGACATCCAAGTGAACATCACTGCAGAAGTGACCATTGCAAAGTTCCTTTTTCTATAGTCTCATGTAAAAAAGGTGCTCTTTCACCTTAGGACAAATTGCTGCATGGAATCAGAGATGAGAACAGTATCTGTCCCATCTCCTGCAATAAAGAACACACCAGTCTGTGGATTTTGGGACTGGCAATGCCTGATTGCATTTGGAGGTGGCATATGCCTGTAAATAACCAGTTCCAGGAGTTGTTAATGAAAACTTTGGTGATTTCTTTTCACAACAGTCATAAGTATTATGAAATATTCCAAACAGATTCTTGTCTGGTTTTAGTCAGCACAAATGAGAGTTCTTTGTTTTAACTGAATATCTGGTTCTCTCTGTTACCCAAGTCAAATGCCTGATCAATAGCACAGAAATCACAGAGTAACCTTGTAAACCTTCAGTAGAACTGGGAACCATTGTTACATAGATGATTTTGACAAGAATAATTAGATTTTAGCAAATCAGGAATGATAAGTGAAATGCTGAATCTGCATGGAGGAGGTCTGTCTACATGGGAATGGTGTTGGGAAAATTACGGAATAGAATTTAATGGTCTGTGATACATAAAATTCACTAAGTATGGACTTCCAAATACAAAGTTTAAATGGAAAGTTTGTAAGCATCTACTTGACTCTATTAAAAAAGGGTAAATCTGGTGTGAATGGGACTAGATTGAGTCCTGATTACTTATAAGGGTGCTGAATTTCAGATCAGAGGTAAATTATGCTCCAACAAGTGAATCATAACTAAAATTGGCACACTGAAAATGAATAAATCTAGTAATTATAGCATAGAAACAATATAAACATAAACCAAATCAAATTATCAGACAAAGATAAATAGTGGCAAAGGAGATCAGGTGATCAGGTAGAACACTGCCTGATTGTTAAGCTTTTGAAAAATGCAGAGTGGTGCACTTAGCCTTCCAAGTGGTCCTTTAGTTGCCAGTCTGTAAAATAGCAGTTTAAAGACAGCAGAAGATGTGCATCATTCTATCTTTAAAGCAGCTGGAATGTATTAATGGGATCAGATGCACAACAACATTCCCTTGGAGTTGCAGGGAGTGCTTATCAGGGGAGCTGAAGATTCCCAATAGCCATGATTATCTTATTCCAGTCTATTTGAAAATTAACCTGTGCAACTACTGCTCTAAGAACTGGCTTCCTTAACCTTCTGAAGTTATGTAGGACATCCTACACGTTACATTCAGGAAAATGTAGTATCATTCCTGACATCACGCAAGGCAAAGCAGTCCATTGAGGTTTTCATCACTTCAGCACAAAAGAAAGTGAAGAGAAATTTTATCTGTGAAAACTTTCTGCACTGTAGACGATGCCCTGTGTACCTCAATGTGCTCAGGTATTTGTTACTCAAAAAGATAACACGAGGAGGCCAGTGTCAAAGTGTTGTAGGCATCAAAGCCTCATTATAAAGCTCCACTGTACATGCATATCTTGAGTCTCTTTTAAAATTTACACATTACATTTATACACAAGCTGGTTTTGCTAACCTCTCCTATTATTTGTGCTAAATAGCCTTGCTTCATAAATGCTTTGTTTTTAAAAATGAGAAAAAAGCACATTAAAACAATTTTTCAGTGTAGTTCTACTCTTGAAATCATCTTCCTGCTTGTTGTAGATGAGCCGAGATCTTTTCTACCCTCCCAGGAAAAGAGAAATATCTTCACAGTATCATCCCTTAGTAATTCCATATTCTTTTGACCCACACCACCTTCATTACTGTCCTGTCTTTCTTAGTAATTTATTACAAGCTTCAGAAGAATTGCTCATGAGAAGGGCATTGATAGAAAAATTGCCCACAGTGCAGATTTATTCCTCTTTGTGTGGACTTAGATCTTGTGGAGCCCAAGAGGTAACATTGACCTTATTTTTGCTTTGTTCCTATTAGACAACTTGCAAGCCCAGTTCCTCTGGGTGGTGACTCAGTGACACCATAATTCCAAGGCCTAATGGCATTTCTTATACTTAGCTGCAGAAGGTCTTGTCAACCAAATAAATACAGCAGTACAAGCACCTTCCATGGCATCACTCAGCAGGAGTTCCCAGCACTTTCATCTGTTGAGTGCTGCATCTTCTGACTGTGCAAAGTGTTTCAGCTCAGTGTAAGTCAACAGTGATGACACACCACCATCAAAGGTCTTTTCTTCACATTACATTTAGTAGAAGGATTTATTCTCAGTACTAGGACAACTGACTGACTCATGCTCTGTCAATGCAAACTATTTAGTGTAATTTATCATTAGTATGGCTTTTTAAAAATTAGGATCTCTTTTAAATTAACATTAAAGGAGAGTCAGAGATCTTCCTCAAAGGGCATAGAAAAGTAGATTAAAAAGATAAAGAGCACAGTTCAGTAGTTTAGTGCAAGATAAACATTTTAGAAGAGAAGAATAGCATTTTACACCACAGCCATGCAAACAGCAGTTAAAATTAAGCCAATGTTCTGCTGCAATAGGAACATGTAAACATTAAGTGTAATATAGTCTCATTAAACATTAGCTGTAATTTGGTAGGCTGGAGTCGTGTGGGACAAACAGGGCTGAGAAAGCTTTCTCTCTTCTCTGCTATTGCTCAGCTGATTTGTTTGGAGTTTGAACTAATTCCTCTGGATGTGAAAAAAGGGGAGCACACATTTTGTTCTTTTCATTTGCAGTTTGCCTTTCCTCATATAAATTTTTTTTATTATTATGATTATACACTGAAACTTATTTTTCTTGCAAAAAGCACCATACACTTCACATTGTATAAGAAACACAAAGAAAAGATATCAAAGCCAGTCTCATGGGATTTGTGTGGCTAAATGTGCTACTCAGACACTTGTATGTACTGCAGCAAAAAGTTTAACAATTATTTAGGTGAGGCATGTTGGACAGAATTGTTATCTTTAAAAAGACCAACGCTATACATGGAAAAGTGAAGTTAAATGTCAAATGAAAGCCCTTAGTCTGGTCTGCCCTGGTGCCTTGAAATTTTTTCTTTTTTCTTTTCTTGGGTATCAGTTGGTCCAATAAAACCAGTTCTCTCTCCCTGCAAATTTTGCCCCTTTTTATAATATTATAAAATAGCAGTGTGGACACCTCAACTACAGTCATGTCGATCACCAGGGTCTGAATTATGATATTTACTCATTCTTCATCCTTCTCTTCTTGCTGCCTGGCAAAGTAGCTTCCTCTTCATTTGCTTTAACAAATGGCTGTCAATTTTGAGGGTCATACTGAAGCCAAAACCAGCTTTTGGTGATTTTAAGGTTTTCATCTAGGATTAATTTGGGGTAGTAATGACTTTTTATGAGTAGCTCTAGAGAACAGGCCCATGTCCTGGTTTGGGACAGGCAAGAACTAACAATTGTGATTGTAGAAGTGCTGTACCAAAAAGAAACTTCAAAATTAAACATAACTCAGGTTTTTCTTGAATGGCCCTGCAGCAGATTAAGTTATTTCTTCTGGTCCCATAGGGCCTGGCCCATAGTTGCTTGGTTGCTGTTCAGGACAGTGAACTGCGACTTCAAATCATTCTTTCCAAGTGGAAGTAATCTCTAGCCAAGTAAAAATAATATCTCAGCAGGGTATTGGAGGCCAGTTCAAATGAAGGAACATCTCCTGCCCCAGTGGAAGTTCTGTGTTCTCTTCCATCACCGTTGGGTATGCTGATGTGAGAGTTTTTGTTCTAGAGGTGTGCTAATTCATGCTAAGTAGCTGATTTTAATGGAGTCTTTTTGAAAACTAAAAACATGCTAAGTTAACATAGATGCATATTAACAGTTTACATTGCTCTTCAAGATCTACTGTTTAGTTACCTGCTTGGCACATCACTCAGTCTTCTTGTTAGAGTGGAGGAATATCCCAGCTGACCATCTACTATCAGGACCTCAGAGGTTGCAATACTGAAAACTGCTGAAACAAGAAGGTACATAACTCTCCTGTTTTTTGTTTTTAATTGTCCTGTTAGGTACAAACCTCAGAAAGAAAAAAGATTCACAAGGGACTTCAGGGAACTCTTGTGAGCAACCCTCTCAGAAAGTGAAGACCAGCAGAAACTTGAATCCTCCTGGTAGGGAGCTCCCTGTGAACAGGATAATTGATGTGGATGGAGTCAAACTGGAAGACACTGGCACACGGTCCTGTGACGATTCTGAAGGGAACCTCAGCTTTGAAGGTTACATCTCTGAACTGAGATCTTGTCAAGGAAGGATGAGGACTGGAGTTTATAGGACGTCAGACCTTCCATCTCTGATTACTGTCAAGAGTGAGAAGAATAAGGGCACTGAGAATCAGTATAAAGCTACTTTTGTTTAAATCTCTGCTTTTAATTAAGAGTTTTTGTATTTTTGGTTGGCATCAGAAGCAATGGAGATATGCCTTAGAGACATGTTTCTGCAAGTCTTAAGTTGTTTTCAGTACCCGTTGTCTTCAATGAGTCTGCCAGACTGTCTCTTCTGTTATGAGTTAGGACCTGTAGAATGAAAAAAAAAAAAAAAATTCAACAAAAGTATTGAGCTTTTGTTTTTTTATCTTACCATTTCTGTATAATATTCTCTGGGATGATTCCATTGCACAATGTAATTAAAATTACTATTTCCACCCCTGCCCTTCTCGTCTTTAATAAAGACAAACTCACTTTAAATTCCCCTATTCAAACTTTTATTTAAGATAATTTCACCTTAATCTTCTAGTGTTTTTTCCTGGTCTACAGCATTCCCTGTGTGACCATAGACTTTTGAAGTGGAAGTAAAATCAGTTACTGGTGTAAAAAGGTTTATTTTCTTATTATCTTCCTACCTGTCTCATAGCATTTTGGGAAGAGGTCCAGGTGGAATTCAGTCTTGTCTAATGCATTGCCTGCATGGATTTATGCAACATGACTGTTGTTATACAAGCAGTAAGAAGCAAAGAATGCAAACTGTGAATTTTCCTGGAAATACTAGCTGCCTTTGTAGCCATCACTGGTGGTGTTTCCCTACCAGAAATGGATATACTAAATGCATAGTGGTGGGAGGGTCATCCAGGTCCCTCCTCATCATTGCTTTTGGTGTCTTTTAGCTTTGGGGGTGGACGGATTTCCTTACTGCTTTTTCAGTAAGTGGTTAAGTGCCCCTCATTCTTCTTGTTGCTTCTAGTGTCTGTTAGTCTTCTAGCTTTGGGTGGGGATTTTGAGAAAGAAAAGATACTTAACAATATTGAACATGTTGCTTTTGCTTCCTGCTGCTATTTGTCCTTTCCCATTTCTTCAAAAGGGCTTGTGAGTCTGGACAAGCAAAAGGGTGCACGAAGAAATCAGTGTTGGACCTCTGCTCATCAGTGGGAAACAACACTGAGTGTATATATTGAGACCTTCTGGTGAGTCACAGCTTTGGAATTATTGAGTCTCAAAATTGCATAGCTCCTAGGCTGCAAGTCCACACAGCCAGTAAGTCTAAAGCATCACAGTCATTGTTCATTTACTCCTCTTTCTTTGCCCCTAAATCATACCAAGAATTGTGGATTTTCTGAATAGCTGCAAGTACCAGAGGCAGTCACTCGCTTTCTTAAACTCAGATCTTTAAGATGATAAAGTGGTGTATATGATTTTGTAAGATTCCTAAAGCTTAAGTGTTATACAGCTGATATCCCAGTGATATAAATGCGTGCAGCACCCATTAGTATTAATACTTTAGTTCTTTTCTACTGCTAAATGGTTTTGCTTCTTGATACTGAAGAAAACCCTTGTTAGCATGTAGGCTCAACTCAGTGTGTGACTAAATGGGGATATATATTATGAAAATAGCTGTTCTTTTAAAACCTTTCAAGATTAGAACCAATTCAAGAATCATGCTAAAATCGTGGTGGTGTAATGATTCTAGAGATGTGGGGAAAAGCAGTGGGCAGCAACTGAGATCAGAACGAGGAGTGAGTGAACAGGCTTGGAGGATGGTGCTGCTGGGTACCAGTGGACTGTGGACTGTACTCCTAAAATACAGTTAGAGCACAATGTCTGCAGATGACTTTGAAAGTTGTCTGACTATACCTGTGCAGAAGATAAAGGGGGAAAACTTCTGTACTGGTTCGTGGGATATATTGCCTTGTGTTGTTCCATGTGTCACCTGTGAGGGACTGAGCGTAACAAAACAGTCATAGCCCAATCATTTAAAAATATTTACACAGCTATATACCTTTAAAGCTTTTTTTCCTACCTTTATTTATTTATTATTCTATTTGCTAGCATTTTGCTAATAGTTGTTCATGAGAGGATGTTTCTTTGCACAGAGAAACGGCCAAATTGTTTTTATTGTCCTTGAAATTAATAGCTTTGTTCTAGTCAAGACCAACATTACACCAGTCAAACTCGAGAGGCTTTTTGACCTGTGATATGCTGTGCACTGTGTGACTTGGAAAACAAAATCCTAACTTCATAGAGATAAAAGCTTGAAATTCAAATATTCTACCGATATTCTGTATCGGTATTCTAAATGAAGCAAGGTTGCTTATTTTACATTGTGCAACTGTGTTTAGACTACTTTTAGTGAAAAATGCAGAATTCTTCAGCTGGAAAAAGAGGTACAGTAGAGTCTGAAAAACCTTGAGTGCCATGTAAAGGGTGGATAGGGATTGACTTTCACACTCTTTTCTAATGCAAGAATTAGGGGCCATCAGGTGAAGCCCAGAGAAGCCAGGTTCAAATCAAAGAGAGGGTTCTTCACCTTCTCCTATTTTCTTTCCACAAACTATTGTGCTCAGAAACACAACAAAGCCCCTTCTTCTAAATTCTGAGTATAGCAAACTGGATTTGAGGGTATGAAGTATGCAGAGGGAATTTGACAGCATGGAATAATCAAGCTGTTTGCAGGAAAATGAAGGATGGGAAAGAACAGGTTTCTTTAACATAGGGAAAAATCTGGCACAGTGCCTGGAAACCCTGTATAAAACAAAAGGGACATGAGATAACCTGTTCCTCCCCATACTGTGCTGTTATGCCAGTTATTGGCATATTTTGTTTAAAAGAGTGACTTCTTAGCTAGAACGCATTCCTGAGACTTAGAAATAATATTATTAGCTCTCCTCTTCAGTATCTGGAGAATGTAAAAGCTAAACCTGCTGGAATCATTTGCCACAGATCATGGAATTAATAAAAATGAATGTATACATTCTGTCTCTGGCTGATGTTTTCTAACATTTTACTAAGGATATTTCCCAGTTTTAATTACTGAGTGACTTCAACATTATAATATGATTTTAAGTTGCCTCATTATACTGTGATTTCCACTACTGATGAAATCTACTTGCAATTAGAAAAGCAGCCCAATTGAAGTGCTGCTTGATAGCTTGATACTTTATCTTGCCAGCTTGTTCCTAAAAATAATCAGATTTTATGTAGTTTTATTTCTCTTTCACTTTTTCCAGTTTTCCTTTGTTGAAGCCCCAGTGGTGCAGATAATTACTTTTATGTCTCCTTAACTCCAAAATGGTAAATAAAAGGGAAATTTAACCCCACCATCTGACATGGTAGTGGGAGATCCACTGACTTGTATCAGTACTCAGACCTCAAAGTGGAAGAACTGCTGATATAAAAAACCATCACAAAACTTAGAAAATCCATCAGCTTTGTTAATAATATTTAATATACAACTTGTCTCATATTTCATTAATTGTCATGTTATTTGATTTTAAGTGGTAGTGGTTTCAGCCTCATAAACTTCCACAGGAGTCACAGTTCTGTTGTTTTTTGGGTCTTTTTTTTGGTTTTCAAGGCTCCACGAGGAATACTAAATATACACATAGGCAAACTTGCAAAGGGGCTTCCCTTTTAGCATTACTATAGAAATGTGTCTTGTCAACTAATTTGTTCTACAACACACATGCAAAATAAACCACTGAGCAATTTAGCTCTGGGGGGACTCCATGACAAGAGACTGGTGGTTTTTTGAGGCACAGAAACAAGCTTTGCAAAGAGACTTTGCAAGAGATTGACTGCTCTGTGGGAGTGCCTTGCTGCATCCTGTCCATTCTCATGCTCCTGAAAGTCTTTTAAGGATTTATTAATTTAATTAATTAATTTAGTTAATTTAAGGATGCTGGGTCCTTTGTGCACTGCTTCTCTATCTAAAAATTTTGGCCTCTTTTCTTGCTTGGCCACATCATGTGTTGCTTTTTTCCTTCTCTTCTGATGCTGGAATTTATTGTTCTTAACAGAAAACTGGTAAAAGATTATCCTGTAGTCTCCTTATCTTGTGGCAGCAGAGATATTCAGGACTGGTGAGCTTATTTGATTTTTTGGAAGTAGCCCCAAAAGTGGAATTCTTGCTAGTAGCTGTTTCTCAGTAGTGGTGGTGTTGCTCATCTCAGAGCTCGCTGACACTGCACCCAGAGTCAGTGGTGTCATTTCAAATGATCTCTCCTGAGGTGCTCAGTGACTGGGAGACCAGGTGAGTGTGTGCTGGTGCACCATGGCATCTGCAGTGCAAATACCCAGGGGCCTCTTTTCACAGTTTCTCAAAGATTTTGAAAAGTTTATAAAGACTGAATTAGACAAAAGCCTCGGCCCCACGGCAGGTGCTTATCAAGTGGTGTGAGAAGCCAAAACCAAGGTCCAGGGCACCCCACTTAACTCTTAACCACAGTTTTTGGGTTGGGTTTAGAAACAACCATATTATCCACATCTACAGGCAGCTTCCCAAGCTTTGTGGGGTTGTAGCAAACCCGTGCAACAAGTGTCACTCTGAGGCTAGTGTGGGAATTTACCCTACAGCACAAACAAGTGGCACATCCAAGTGCTCTCTGCTTATGCCCTTGGAACAACTTCCCAAGCTTATCATTTTAGGGAACTGAGCAACTGGGACATCTGTGAACCCTGATCCAATACCAATTAAAACACAGGAAAAGTTCTCATTTGTCTTACTGAAATATTTCTGTTCTGTAGACCAACTGTCACTTTTAGCTGGGTTACTCTTGATTGTTTTCAGAGGACCTTTATTTTCTGAGAAGTGCTGGATGATCAGTTGTCTGCAAAATTTGCCTGCATTACTCAAAATGTTAGCAAATCTGGTATGTTACACATGAAGCAACATGTTTTCTAAATTGTTCGTCTGGAAGATAAGGAAAGGAAATGTAAAAATATTTTTTGATCCCAAGCTGTCATTCTTTTGTACAGTCTGAAATGTTGTTTTTCAGAAATTTCTTTGTATTTTTATTTTATTTGTGGTTTTGTCTTTAATAGTCTATGTAATAACTTTCTAGTATGAAAACACATATTGGATTTATTTCTCATGCTTTGTCTCCCCAAAGTATTAAGAAATCCCATTCCACACAAAAATGTTTATAGAAATGTGCGTCAAACTCAGTTAAAATGTTGATTATGTATGTATCTAGTAAGTAAATAATTTATACCATGGAACTTACAATGGTTCATTGGTATCTAATTTCAATGTAGGGAAAAGATCTGAATTTTTTTTTCCCAGTTATTCTGGGACCTGCTGTCATTTGGACATCAGAGCTTCAATAGAAGTATGTGGCAATATGAAACTAGCCTGCATTTTATTAGATTTTGCAAAGGTGCCTTCTTAATCCTATCTTACATAAAGAAATTATTTTAAAAGAAGACTCTAAAGAATTTCTTCCAAATATTTATATACCTTTAAAAATAGCTCATCCTCTGGAATCTAATAATAGCAGGTTAGGTTTTTAGCCTCTAATTAATTCCTTTTGCTCATTTCTAGCAACACAAAGGGATTGCAAACTTGAGGTAAGGCAGTAGCTGAATGTTTTCCAGGTACAGAATAATCCTCTGGATTCCCTCTGGCACAGCTTGTTGAGCTCTGTGGTTTCTGAGTGGACAAATGCATCAGAACTGCTCTGCCCTTGCAGCAGGAACTGCTAAAATATACAAATGCTCTGTGTACCAGAGAGCAGGAGTGGAAAGAACTGGGAGGGCCCAGTGGTTCAGTGTCTGTGTATACAAACCTGGATCAGTGACACAACTGTCCCTAAATAGTTCCCTTCTCATCATCCTCTGTTTGTGTTTTGAACAGTGGCAGAGCAAGGGGACATACAGGACTTTGAGTACCAATAGTAGAAAATAATGACTGATGACTGGGATGAAAAGTAACTCTTCCACGTCCATGCCCACACTGTATTGCTCATCTCATACCAGTTTCCAGTGATGATGCCGAATCCCACCCCTGCAGCTTCACAGAGCTGCAAAGCCACCAGCAAGGGTCAGGTGAGTAAAGACCTCACTGGAAAAGGCCTTGAAGTCCAAGTTTGGAAAATCTATTCTTAAATGCCTTGTGTCTGATTTACCAGAACACATCAACCTCTGCCTCCTTTGCCTTCTCTGCCTGCTAAGTTCTGCTCACAATCTCAAAATAGTGTATCACTTAGTTATTGTACAGCTATAAGCATCTATTCCAGACCAGGCTGAGAAAGAAGTGAAAGGTCAGATAGAATTTAATCTAATTAAAGCTAATCCTCTTGGAACGGCATAACCTTAGATCAGGGCACAAAAATGAAAGTAATGCCTCTCCCAGTTTCTGTGAGAGGTGCCCGGGGTCTTAATGATTTTAATCTTTCCCTTTAGTTTTTATTTTCCCTCATTTATAGATTTGGACAAGCGTAATTTTCAGTCACTGTTTTGCCAGTATACCAACAACAGGAAATCAGATTCCAACCATACCTACATAACTTCAACCTATTCCACATTTATAAAGTTTCCAGAGCCAGTTACTACAGCCAAGATGAAGCAATGCCTGGCTGAGCTCAGGCCCCTGTGTGCCAAGCAGTTATCTGAAACTTGTTTGCAACCAGGAGATAATCAGTGATGGTGGGCACATCTCTTTGATCTTGTCATTTGAGCATTGAGCAAAATGTGTGCGTGTGTGTGTTAGAAAATCCAGAAAAATACATGCTGCAACTTCACTCCCCAGGGAGAGAGTGAAGGCACAAACTGGCAGATGTTCATCTCCTTGTTGGATGTAATTCTCCTTGCTAAACTGTGTAGTTTACAGGACTGGGCCTTGTATGAGGAAAGTAAAATTCAAAATAGACTTCAGAGCTGCTCTGAAAGTCTTAATTTCTCTTTTAAGGAGAACCAGTTGGGATCTTCTTGCCTTCTTTTACGTGTCTACCCCAAACCTGCCCTATCCTAAATATGGATGCTAATTTATATAGATAGAGATATAGGTAATGCTGTCCGTAGTTATAAAGAAGGATTTATTTCATCCTCGAGTTGAAGCACACTCTTGGGCAGGTGGCTTGTACCTTAAATTTCACTTGTCTGTATTGTCTAGGTCTCCATTGCTTTCACTGGGAGCCTTGAGACTGACCTCAGGTGTAAACACATATGCAGGAGATCCCTGGAGCTAGGGGGGTGACTCTGATCTGCCAGTTTCTCCTGATGTGTGAACAAAGTAAGTGGATGACAGCTCAGATTGTTTCTGCTGCAATTACACAGAGCAGCAATTACATTTCTGCAGCAATTACAAGGAGTGGCACTGGAGATACAGGAAAATGAGGGGAAAAAAAGAGAGAGAAGGAAATACAGTGGGGATAGTGGCCACACTGTGAAATCTTTAGCCCTAGCCTCTTCTCGAGGCTTTGAAGCCAGGATTTGTGCAGTGGAGAGAGGGCTGCTCACCGAGAGGGACCCCAGGTTCTTCCTAGGACATCTCTGCCTGCCTTACTTTTGGGAGTGTGAGAAAAAGGGCCTTAAGGTTTTATCATGGACAGAATCCTTATTAATTTGATGAAAAATCTGTGCATCAGTCTCCAAGAGGATGTGACTGCTGCAGGTGAGAGCAGAGGGAGGTAACAGAGGCCATCAGGAGTGAGGCTTTTGCACGCAGCAAGAGGGGAGCCCTGGTAAGGGACATCCGTGTTCCTCCAAGGAGAAAGACATCCCTGTCTCCCCCAGGAGGTAAGCTCATCTCTCTCCTCACCTGTTATGTTACCAGCTCTCCCAAATACATCCTGAGGCATAGGACTGATGTCCATGAGTCCTTCTGTGTAGGAACAAGAGCTTGGCAGCAGGAACACTGAGGGGGTAAGAAGAAGGAGTCCCTGAGAGCTTTGCCACCAGGTTTGTGATGCAAAAACCACAGAGAAAACCTAGGACAACACTGTGCTAGATTACTGAGATACTGCCAGTACAGACTGACCAAGGTAAGGTGACATTGCACAATCCAGTGTCCAGGCAGCCCTGCAGGCCCTGGGCAGCTGCTGGGGTGACACAGAGTGACAGGAGTGTTTCCAGCTCAGGGTGCAGGTTTAGCAGAGGACACCTCGTTGTGTGGCTTCCCCTGGTCACCACAGCCACAAGGCTCATCACTTGGTGCTTCAACCCTTGGCATATGAGTTACCTACAAAGCAGTAAGTGAATGTTTAATAAGACATCTGTTTTCCATATGTATAAATATGTAAATATATATACACTTTAACATAAAGGATATTATTAGGGCTGCAATCAGAATAATTAGGGCCCTGTTTGTGATTCTCTTTTCCACCCTGCCACAAGAACTAACCCTGAAGCTGAGGCAGGCTATGGGGATGGCATCCTCCCTGTGGGGCTCTCTCTTCCCTATTACTGCTCCTTACCACTTTAAAAGGGAAGACTTAGCTGCCTTCAGCTGCAGAAGTGGAGCCACCTCACACATGCCTGACTTATAGACCATTTTAAAGCATGCCATGGGGGCGGCTAAAATGCTAATGAAGAAAGTGGGTGGAATAGCAGGGATCTGAGCACAGCTAAAAATGTACTTGCCTAACAATTGCAAATCAGCCTGTGCTGAAGTTACCTAAATGGGCTGGCATCGGTGGAAGGTGGGTGCCTCTACACCTCTTCTTGTCAGTTTTCAGTGAGTACATGGCTAAAAAAAAATTATACGCCTCTGTATATGGGCCTACTGTTTCAGCCAGGGTTATCAGCAGAGGTTTATATCAAAGTCCTTGAAAAATACAGTTACCTACTTTCCACTATTATGCATATACAGTAGGAAGAAAAGTCTCTTCATGCAAACACATCCTAGACTGGTTGCAGGAATAGTATTTTAGGTATGCTATAACATCTGAGTGTCAGAACAGATCTATCATCCAGAAATGGACTTCCTCTAAAATCTTGGCTAGTTTTTGCAAGTAGGTCCATGCCAGGGGTGGATAAATGAAGGTTCTGCTCATAGCAAAGCCTTTTGTCACTCATAGATTTGTATGATCAGTGGTGTAAAATCATAGTCTGGTTTTCTTTCTGCAACTCAGTCCCAGTTCTTCCATTGCTGCTTTTTTATGATTTGAGTTTTCAGATCAGAACTAAAACTTTTTGGGTTCATGAAAGAAACCTTCACAAGTACAGCTCCAGGTAGAGGCTTTTTAAATATGTACCTGCAACTGTAGTGGCTGAATCACAGAATCAGAATCGTTCTGGTTGGAAAAGACCCTAAAGATCATTGACTCCAAATATTAACCCAACTCTACCAACCATTAATCCAACACTACCAAGTCCAGTCCTTAAACTGTGTTCCCAAGAACAACATCTACACAGCTTTTAAACATATCCAGGGATGATGATTCAACCATCCTCCTGGGCAGCCTGTTACAGTATTTGATAATTCTTTCAGTGAAAAAGTCTTCTAATATCTAATCTAGACTTCCCATGGAGCAGCTTGAGACCATTTCCTGGTCTGGCAAAAAAATGGGATTTCACAGAGAAGAGAGCATGAAGCCACTACCAAATCAGTGAGAACAAATGTGATCAGTTGAGAAGAGAAAAAGTCATAGGCAGAATATTGTCTGGTACCATGTCCTGCCAAGGCAAAGCCACCCATGCCAGTGGGAAAAAGTATCCAGGAGGTCATGCTGGCAGAGATGCAGCCTGATCATTACGTTAGGTGCTTCTTAGGGAAAGTAATTGCTAGCAGGAAAGGCTGGTGTGGGAATGGATGAAACAGGGCTACAGCCACAGGGAAAGTAATAAAAAATAGGAAGCGTCTTCTAGGAATGCTGAAGCCAGAGCAGAGGACAGTCCAAGTGTTTGCTGCTGGAGTGCTTGCTTATTTCAGCAAGAAATAAGCCCACCTAAGAGGCTGCACCATCTGGGTGCTCTGCTGCTGGAGGGCTTGTGCCCACTCCTGCCAGACACTGATGCTGAGGACAGGCTGGAAAGGGAGATCCATTGGGAAGGGATTCACAAGGTCCAGTACTTCTATTCTGATGATCAGAGGGCTGGAGCACCTCTCCTGTGGGCACAGGCTGAGAGACTTGGGATTGTTCAGCCTGGATAAGACTCTAGTGAGACCTTACAGTGTACCTGAAGGGGCTAAAGGAAAGCTGGGGAGGGGCATTTACAAGGGCATGTAGTGATAGGACAAGGGTTATTGTCTTTAAACTTGAAGAGGGGAGATTTAGGCAAGATATAAGGAAGAAATTGTTCACTATGAGAGTGGTGAGACACTGCAACAGTTTGCCCAAAGGACTTGTGGATGCTTCCTCCCTGGAAGTGTTCAAGGCCAGGGTGGATGGGGCTTGGAGCAACCTGGTCTGGTGGGAGGTGTCCCTGCCCATTAAGGGGGTTGGAACTGGATGATCTTTGAGCCCAAACCATTCTGTGATTCTGTGCTGAAGGTCTAGCTCTGATCACTGACCCAGCAGCGTGGGAAGATGCTTGTGGAGTGCAAGACCAGAGGCCATGTCTGAAGGGAGATAAGGGGTGGAAGTGGCAGATAAACACCAGGATGTGGGCTTTGGTGAAGAGTGATGTTTAACAAAAAAATGCCAAGTCCAACAAGAGGAACCATGGGAGAAAATCCAGGAGTCCAGGGGCTGACCCATCTTCATGAGGAGCTGTGGTGGTAGCATGAAGGTCTACAGAGCTGCTGAAGGAGAGCCCCAAGACCTGCAGGAGGTAGAGGTGAGAGGAAGACCAAATAATGCAATGAGATTGGCTTGTGCATGTGTCCTGGTCTGAGAGGACCAGGACAGAAAACCCCTGCCTGGGACAGCAGCAGCAGCTGCCAGGCTGGTGATGAGGCAGTGGTAATGGGGAACAGCTGAGCCCATGGGAGGAGAGGATGGGACAGGTGACCCAAATGGAGCAATCACAGTGCTCCTTCCCATGGCACTCAGTGAAAAATGGCTCCCAAGAGAGCCCTGGGGCTTTGTCTGGCTGGTGTGTTATCTGGGTTGAGGCCTGGCTGCTGTGGCTGTTTTCCTCACGGGAGAAGGACATCTTTCACCAACAGAGATCACCTTCTGCTTTCCCAAGTAGGACTTGGTTGGTTGACTGTTGTGAACTGTCACTGAGACCCTGGACTTGGGCACCTCCATCTGCTTCCCAGTCCAGTGTGGGACTTTTCCAGTTTGGCAGTAATTACCAACTGAGGAGGGCAAGCTCCATATTTACATATTTGTATAAACGTTTGTAATTTGCTCTTAACACCTCGTTAAACCCACCCAAGTTTTTTCTTCCAACTTTGAAGTCTCTCTCCCTTATTCCCTTCTTCATCTTCCCGTCGAAGGGTGGTGGGGAATAACAGAACATCTGTCACTGTCTGAACCTGTGACAGCATGGAAGGAAGGTGTTCACCCTGCTGCTATGTGCCGGGGAGGCAGCTGGCAGGGCTGTGATCCAGGATGGGACATCCATTGCCATCCTGTCCATGAAGGATGAGGGTGGTGAGGTGAAAAAAAAATAACATGATCTATCTGAGAGGAATTTGAGTCCCTCGAGAGAAAAGAGAGAGGAAATGGGTGCATAGAACTTGGAGCTGTTGAGCTGGAGGCTGAGGGAAGCCAAGAGAGCTGCTGGAGGAGTGTGGGAGGTGAGAGGAGTGAGGAGGAGTAAACATTTGGGGGAAGGTGTGTCTTTCTGTCCCAGGATTATCTGCTGAAGTGCAGCAATGCCAGCTCTGTGTTTGCTGGCTCCCAGCTGCCCAGCAACCAACCTTTCAGCTGGGCTCTTGCCAGCCATGCTGCCTCCTGGAGCAGGGGGGATGGTTTGGAAAGGGTTTGTTTGCTCTGCCTGGCAGAGGGTCTGCTGGAGCAGATGGGCCAGGACTTCAATATCCTCTGAAAGCCAAAACCACGTGGATTTTTTCCCTGGGATTTCTGAAGCTCCTGTGAAAGGGATGACACCCAGAGGTGTTTGTGGTTGCAGTGTGGTTATGTGTAAAGCTGGGATATTGTGCTGCTTAAGGCCTATGTGAATAATGTGACATTTCAGTTTGCTTTGAGCCAAGTCTTGTTTGTTTTTTTTTTTTTTTTCTTTGCTGATATAAGCAAACAAGTGGCATGATTTCAGCTTTCTTCCTTTGGATGTAGTGTCAGTATGAGGAACACAGTGGCTTTTCTCTAGGCACCATTCCAGAGCAGAGGTGGTGGAGGCTCACTTCTTACCCAGTGGTAAAGATGTTGGGTTTGGATTTGAGCAACCAGATTGAAGTGTTTTTTTTCGCTGATTCACATGCACTTATCAGGCTGTATAAACACCTTGGACATTTGTGTGCTTGGACACAAGTAGCACACTTGCAGAGACTTTAGATCCAGCTCCAGTTCCTTGTGTCACTAATGCTGTAGCCAGCAGTGGTTTCCTTATCCAGGATACTTGCTCTGGGCTTTGTAACAATAGCATCAACTCAAGCCTGGACATCAGATCATCCCAGGAAGCAACATTGCCCACTTAGTTGGCTGCCATATGTTGCCTTCACAAGGGATGAAGTGCCTGGCTTTGTAAGAAAACCTTATTGTTATGAAAAAAAACAATAAAAGTTTGCAAAAATCACATGAGGGAATCAGTTAGTAAAGAAAAAAATACTGTAATTTTTCTTCAGTTTTGCAGTGGTGGATTTCTCAGGAACATTTACAATGGTCAGGAAATACCATAAAAAGGGAGGGCTGCATATGGTTATTGTAACATCTCATTGGTTTAAGTCTGGGATGATGGTATCAGCATGGGGACTGAAGCATCTTCCATATGAGGAAGGCCTGAGGGACCTGGGTCTGTTCAACCTGGAGAAGACTGAAGGGGGAATCACAAATGTCTAAAGGAGAGGTGTCAGGAGGATGGGACTAGGCTCTTTTCAGTGGTGTCCAGCCACAGGATGGCCACAAACTGGAACACAAGAGGTTTGACAGAAATATAAGGAAGAATTTCTTTACTGTGAGAGTAACAGAGCACTGGGACAGACTGCCCAGAGAGGTGCTACAGATTCTGGAGACATTCAAAACCTGCCTAGATGCCATCCTGTGCAACCTACATTCTGCTCAGTAGCTGGTACACAGGAATGAAAGCAAACTACTCTGTGTGTGTTTGAACTTGTGTTGTCTGCTTATGACTAGTGAATTAATTGCTGAGAAAAAAAACCAAACACAATTATTTTGTATTGGTGGCTGGCAGCTAATTTAGTTCTTGTTGGTATTTAGTGATTGTTAATATAATTTCATTTTTACTAAGTAGTTCATAAGGCTGGGCTTAGTCTGTGTCTTTATTGAATTTAAAGACATAAAAGACTGCAATGTGAGAAGTGAGGAAAAAGCATCATCAGTACATGTTATACTTCCTGTAGCAAGGATTTCTGTCTCTTTCTGTTCATTTTTTTGTGTTTATTTGCCTTTTCATTTTCCCACGATGATGTCAATATTAAGGAAAAATGCTGAAACTGAGGCATGTCAGCTTTTGATGCAGGATTACAACCTGCAAACACAATATAGTTTGTAGTCTTCTTTTGAAGCCTTTCATGTACTTCAGCAGTAGCAGAATCTGCCTACAAATGTGATTGGATTATGTGTCCTCCACAGGAGAAGTTCATTATTATGTGCAGCAAAGTTAAGAATCGGAATGTGCCTTTCTTTAAAAGGAAAATGTAATTTTCTTAGAAAAAAAAAGAACCTGACTCTAGCTGCAGTTTCACTGGTGGGGTGAGCTGCAATACAGGCTCCAGGCTATAGAGCTGCAAAATATTCTGTCAAAGGCAGATCATTCCTATAGCTCTTATTTCCAGATTTTATCTGTTTTATACACACATATATTTATTTATATACTTAAACATAATATAAATATAGAAATATATTAAAGTATTTAGTTATTTTTAAAATTATAGTTATTTAGTTTTTACAGAGCCCCCTTTGAAATGAGCAATAGATGAAGCCTAAAACCTGATGCTAGGGGCTTATTCTTGAATGCCATATGGGTTGTTTCTATGTCTTAATTGTTTTTCTTCTTGCTGTTCCATGCAAATCTGACTGTTTTCTCCCTTTGCAGAAAGTTTCTTTCAGTATGCTGGAAATAACAAGTCACAGATTAATTGTTTTGAGAAGGTTAAGGAGAGCAACTCTGGGGGCTCAGTCTGCCTGATGGTTTTGGCACAATGCCTCAGGTCTCACAGGCTGGGGGGGTTCTCAGTTGCAGCAATGATACAAGCCAGACAATTTCCCTACAACAGAAGGAATTTCTCTCATGATGGGCTTAACAACATGTGATGTGGTGATATCTGACTGTGAGAGGGGCTCTTTGCTCTTTGGCAGAGGGCTGCTGTGGGTGCAGACTGTTGGATGCTCTGCATGGCTGGCTGCCTGCACCAGCTCTGCCCTCATCTCTGGTGAGGCTGTTCCTGAGGTCAGGAGTGGTTCCTGGAAGCTCTCTGAGCACCAGCACTGCTGGATGTGAGTAAATAAAAAGGTTGCACTTGCTGAAACTCCTTGGCTCTGTGCTGCTTATTTTCCCCCTATTTTAGTGATCATCACATTCTGTTCAGATGGATTCTCTCTGACACACAGAGGCTGTGGTGTCAGGTATGAACATGTGGTAGGGGAAGGGATGGCCTCCTGGCTTGGTGTCTCTGTCTTTGGTGTCATTCCCAGCTCCCAGGACCAAGCTGCTGGATGGTCTTACTTGGAATGGCACAAAACTGGACCAGAGTAAGGGATTCATGTGCCTCAGCTCTCTTTCCACCAGTTTGTTCCCCAGCTGTCCCTCCATGCACACTTCTTGTGCTGCTCATGGCCAAAATTTGTGTGATTCTGTGAAATATCTGCAGCCTAGAGCTTAGTCTTCACACTTGTGAACTCCCAAGTGTCCAAAGACCCGTGAGGTTTAGGGGATTCAGTATCAAAACTAAATCTTCAGTTTTATGAGTATTTTCTTGCCATTGAGATACAACATTTCTCAAAAAATGTGTGGCATGCTTCATATTTACTGTGTCTATGAAAATCTAGATGAAGGTAGGCAGGCTTCTGGTTATAATGGCTGAATGATTGGCTGAAAGATTCATCATTCATTTAAGGTCATTTGCAAAAATCCCTACATCTTAAATTCTGTTTTTTCTTATGGCCACAGGACCTGTTCAGACACTGCTCTTCTGAACCAACACAGCAAGTATACATATAGTAGTTGGGGTTTTTTAATGATTCATATCTGTCTGAACCCTAAAATCACTGTTCAGTTATTTTTCAGACCTTACTTAAGGGTAATTCCAATTGTATTCTCTTGCAGTTCCTGGCTTTGATGTCTTTTCCTTTTGCCTTTTGCCAGCACTGTCCTGTCAGTTGAAGTGGCTCCTTCTGTTGGTGCTTCTTACTATTTCTTATGTTGAGGAACTGATTTAAGCTAAAAGTTTTGAGTTCTGACTCCCCAGGAAGAAACTGCAATTCTTGCATGTAGTTCTCTGCCTACAAACTCAGCAACCAGCAGCAGCCACATGGGCACAGAGGCATTTTTGCATTTCTGCTTTCTTAGTTTTATGTAGGAGAAAATGCTTTTCTGCAGCCTTCCTTGGTCACCACAGAAATACAAAATTTCTGGTCCAGGAAGTGGATGGTTTTATTTCTGGAAATGGGTGGAATAGAGTATTTCTGCATCTTTAAGGAATTATCTTCCTCCTTGCCTTGCTGTTCAGTCCTTGCTCCCCTGCTCATCTCTTTATTCAAAGCTTTTGGAAACTCTGGATGAAATAGCAGCTAATGGCTTTGTTTTGTTTTCTTTGCATAGTTTTAGGAGCCTGGATGGTAAACAGATGTCTGCAAGCCATTGTATGGCCACTACTAGCTTGAAGCCTGCTGGCCAAAGCCAAGAATGAGGGTAGGAAGTAGAAATCTATGTTCCAGCTCTGCTGCTTGCCCTCAGGCAAATCAGACTGTCTGGTTATCCAATTTCCAAGTTTGAAATGAATGAAAATAAGACAGATTTATTGCACAAGTCTATTCTGAAGCTTTATTTACATCAATTCTTCAGGCAACAAACAATGTAGAGAGGCGATGAATTTTTTTCTGCTTGTTTGCTCCTTGCTGGATTTTGGGAAGAAAATTCCAAATTTGCCTTGTTCCTGCTTTTCCAAGCCTTGCTGACAGAATGTAGTTTTGTACATCAACATATATATGCATAATTGTATTAACAAGAGCTATCACTGTGACAACAGGCACAGCAGTGTGGTGGCACAGCCTTTGGAAATCTCCTTCAACATTATGAACCATCACGGTTAAGACTGCACTGGGGCAGCTGCACCACAGCACTGAGCCTTCCTGCCATGGTCTTATTGGGTTTAAAAAAGAAATAAAAAATCACAGCCCTTCCATAGCTGTGCTGGTGAAACTTCAAAGGTTAAAGCACAACTTAAGCAAGGTCTATGGTGTTCATTCTGTTGTTGTGGCTGTGGGGATTTTGGGTGTGAAGAGGTGTGGTCCCTGATTGACAGGACACGGCTGGCAAACGCCTCAAGCACAGACACAGTCATACCAGCCAAACCTGTGGATTTTGGTTATGGGGCAAGGTGGGGCTGAAACAGACTTCTCTGGTGAAATCTCAGTTTTAGCAATACCTCCTGCATCCCTATTAGAAATGTTTCTGCAGTGCAGCTCTCTCAGCCAGACACTAAAAGACGGAGATGGCTTTGCTCAAGTGGCTGCAGAAGGGAGCTTTTTGGTACACTAAACGTTTTTTAAGTGTCTATTTTCTTTCTTTTTAGTTGTCCCAGTCTGCTGCTGAACAGCTGCTTTTGTAAGTCACAGCTGGGCAGGTTAATGAGTAATTCTTGTCTCTGATACTGGCATTGATCTGGTCTGTATTTTGCAATGTAATGTCATCTCCTGAGTGGGCTTGCTTGGAGCTCCTTGCTGTTGCTTTACTGTGTTTTTAATTAGCTCCTGAAGGGAAAGAGACAGGATATGTCTGGATGGTAAATTGTGATTGCAAGCAACATTGGATCAGCTGCTCTGGAGGTGCTCTTAAATGCCTGCTGAGTACACTGGTGATCATCTCCAAGGTACTTTGTAAACTCTTCACTCTGTGGTTTAGGGAGAATATCTCACTACATGGCATTCCCATCTACCCACAAAAACATTAATGATTAACAATGATAACAGCTCTGCTTACTTAGAAAACTAAAATACCCTAAAGTCAGGTATATCCCAGTCCTTTGCAAAAGTTTGTTGCTGATTCACCCTCCTGCCTCAGCCCAGCCCTGGAAGTTTCTCTCTGCCAGGCAAAACCTCTGTGAGAAGAGAGCAAAGATGAAAGTGTGTGCTCCTTTCACTGTTGTCTTGGCTCTGACTCTGAGCAGTGACTGTGCAAGGATGGTAAGTCTGTTTCTTCTGTTTTGGAGTAGTGGATCACCTATGTACTGCTTGGCAGGACAGTGTTGCCATGGGCTTGGATGAGTGAAGCTGCTGACCAGACTCAAGGCAGAGTTCTTCAAGTGAAAAACAAAAGGGCTTTGCTAGGTGAAGGCTCAGAGCACTGCTGATTAAGCAGGGGGCCTGTAGGATAGCTGGGCCCATACATATCTGCATTTAAAGGTCTTTCTTATGTCCCTGGGAGGGGGACAAAGGACCACAAAAACTGAGTAACTTTGAAAATGTATTTCAGGAATGTGTTGATGTAAGCGGTTACCTGAAGGAGATCATACCTCACCAGACTTTACTTCTACCTGGTAACTGAACATGCCAGCTGAGGTTGCCATCTCCCTCTATTACTATTTTCATGCCATGTGTGCTTTGCATCCTTTTTTTGATTTGTCTGCAAGGCAGCTGCAGCACTGCTGAGCATGGCCATGCCAGCCTGACTTTGCTGGTTTGCTTAAACCCCACCACAGCCTGGCATCCACCATGGACTAATAGCCTGGCTCTCAAGCTGTGTGGCTTAATGATTAGCCTTACTTCACTGGGTAGATTAAAGCTAGTTCAGATATACTTAAGTGATGTTATAATCCTGACTATCCCAATGAAGTACAGACATAACTCCTTGGATATTGCAGGTGGGAGCAGAGAGGAGTACTCATGGTGGCTACAAAAACATCAGCCTTGGCTGAAGCTGTTGGAGAGAGCTCAGTGCTGGCAGAGTCAGTGAACAGTGCAAAAACTGTTTCACCTTCAGACCTGTTCAAATCCTCCCTGTATATCTCAGCAACAGCTTTGTCTTGTTCCTCGCTTGTTATGTCCCCTCTTCAGTTCTGCATTCATTATGTGCTGCTTCCTTCACTGTTTTGGTGATATTTTTATTTTGCTATAGTTCAGCTGTCAGCACCTTTGGTAGCAGAGGCACCTTATTTATATTACCATTTTTTGTCATTTTCTAATGTGTTAAAAATCAGCTCAGCCTAGTGCTCTTTGCTTGCTGATCAACAAACTCGAAGCTGAGTTGCATTTTTAACTAATGCCTGGAGGGATGCAGCTAAATAGCAGGAAAATTCAAATGCTGGGATATTACTTGTAACTATGAACTAGCCTGAGAATATGTATGTTTCCTGCTGAGAGGAACAGAGGTGTCCTTGGAAATAGAAAGATATGATGGAGCAGAGCTTTGGCCTTTTTCATGCTGTGCTGGGTTTTTTTGATTTAACAGAGACCTCTCAAGAGCCAGTGTTTATTTACCCTCTTTCACCAGAGTGTGCCCCAGCAAAAATCACACGAAAATGATGAGATCTTTGCAGAAACACTTGAAGAAACACAATTTCAGGGAACCCTGAAATACACATTTGCCTCTATAGGATGATTCCCAGAGTGAATTTGTCTCCAATCCACATTCTTTTTTTCTCTTTGTAGCACTACAAATCTGGGGCAGGAAGAGGCTCAAAACATGAGTTCACTCACCCGCAAGGTACAAAGTCAAACCCAATAGGTTTCATGACAGTAAGAACAATTTGCCTGTCTGTATCCACACTGTGCAAGTCAGTACTAAGAATGTCTTTGTTTCAGCATGAATAAGGATTATGGAATGGTTATGCCAATATTAATTTCTGTGTTAGGGGAAACTGGGCAATAGCTCAGGAGTCTCAGGTGATTTTCCTTGGGGCGCAGATTAATGGAGAGGTGTTGATGGGATTTTACTTTCTCTGAGCTGACATGGCTTATATTCACTCATAAGATGGTGTGGCTGTAGATGTGCAACTCCCTTTATTTTAATCAAATCTGCTTCTTCCCTGTAGCTTTAAAATGCATAAGCTCTTTGTATGTATAGGTTCAATTTCTGCCACAGCCCTTGATCTCTCTGTGAGAGAAGGGTCTGAGCCCCATGCAACTCGCTGGGTTGCATTTTTTTTGATGGCACTTAAACAGACATCCTGACTGTGTGAGGGCATTGCAGACTTCCATTTTTAAAGCTTATGTCATTCTGGGCTTTCCCTGTTATGGATAACCTGAATTGGACCCTTAATTGTGCCTTTATAGCTTAGGAAAGCCTTTTATAGCCCTTGTGGTGCAATATGACTTCAGAATGGGGATGGATTGTCTCAACTTTCCTAATATATGCTCATAATGCAAGATCTCAGAAAGACAAGGGAAATCTCTGAGCATTTGTTTATTTAGTTCAGACAATTAAATTGAGGCTTGAAAAAGGGATAGCAGAGGGGGTGGCAGTAGCATTGACAGGTAAGGGGACAGTTAGGGAAGATAGTCACCATAATTCCAACCACTTAGGAAGGGTTTGTGCCAGGGGTTATTTTTCCATGTTGCTAGTAACTGGCTTCAGGAGATCTTTAAGATGATGAGTCTGGGGTTGTGAGGGTTAATAGACACCACAAGGATGTGCAGAAGGCCCAGCCATGACTGAAGGGGTAAGCTCAGGATAAGGAGCAGTTGTACATCATCTGGAGCAATGGTGCTGTGCTGCCAGCCCCATTGTGTGCCCTATTTCTCTCCTGCAGCAGTGGCTGGCTTCACGCTCCCAGCTCTCAAAACAGATTGATTTTCCTTAGTGGTTAAATGAGCTCTGACAGTTTATCACTGTCTTTTTTTATCTTCAGCCTTACTCATTGAAGGATTTTTCTGCTAGCCTCCTACTAGCCTGCCTTAGACTCCCACCTCCCTTCTTTACACTCCCACCACTGACATAAGGAACGTAAAACTTGCTCTTTTTAGACACTGGTCCCATCAATTTCTCCCATCTGACTTGTCAGGAATCTGCTTATCCCAAAGGGACTGTGCTATGATCAAAATTATCTGTCTTCCCCCAACCTTTAAAACCTCCTTTCTCCTGACTGTTTCTATTTCAGGATGTACTGTCTGATGTCTTAATTGTTTTAAAGAGATGTTACAATGTGATATGGAGCCTAGAAGGATACTACTTCAGAAATAAATTTAATATGCTGTTACAATACTGCATAATTGAAATTATAATTGCAATTAATGAATATAATTAGTATTTGCTGTACAAAATACTGCAATATATTTTGAGGCGAAATGATCTGAGATCTTTGTTCTACTGCTCATTAATCTTTGTTTATTTGGTCATTATGTAGGATTTTAAGCCTCTTCTTACAAAATATAAGATGCAGAGACAGAGTCCAATGTACAGCTAAAAAGCTTGAAGATATCTGTCTTCATAATTTCCTATGACATATAATGCATATACACATGGGTTGGATTTCATCTGCATGATGAGGTTTTTATTCTTGTATTTTAGTGTTTACAGAGGATGGAAATTTATGCAAATTTCCTTTCCGGTACGGTGGAAGATTTTATCATTCATGTTTATCAAATCTATTTTCCAGAAAAAAATGGTAAGTTAATATGGCTTATAAATTAAGACCACGTTCAAATGAAAATGTCATACTCTTAGTGGTTTAATCCTGTTTTTAGAATAAATTAACTTGTGCAGTACTAAGAGGTGAAGTATTACTCCTGCTTGTAGGGTAATGATTTATTCTACTAGTGTGTTTAAGGCCAGATCTCTTTATTTTGGGCAAAGATTATACTTTTACGTATGCAGAAGTTATTAAAAGTATTCCTTATTCATTTTGGGGTAGGGGCAGTCATGTGGGAACTGTACTGCAGCAAGCACTGAGTAGACAAAGCTTTGCAGATGAACCTACCTATGGGCCTATATTAACAGAAACCAAAGGCAAAAATCAGGGAATATATGGCTAACAGTAATGTGAAAATATGTGCACAGGTGAGCTATGGGAAAGTCAGATACTTGCCTATTTTCAGGGTAGGTATAGTATTTTGTAGAATTTATTTTACTCATCCATGCAGGGCAGAACTGACATTTTTTAATACTGAACTGTCTATTTTTTTCATAGTCTGTGTCATCTTTCTCAAGGCACGGCTGTTTTACGTGTAAGTGCTGGTGTAATGTAAACACACCACCTACCTTCTTGCACACATAGACAGAGCTTCAGGCTAGGAAACCACTTCTGAATTTCCTCAGCATCCATAGAAACAATCTGTATAAGAAAAGCCTCAAGGAAACAAGGATTTGAGAATATGTTAACTGAAGGAAGGGACCTGGAATAATTTTCTGGTTTGAACCCTGTCCTTGTTGAACTGTAGTCACAAAGAGCTTTTGGACCCACTTAATTTCATGCAGTGCTAAAAATGGATCTTGTTGATACATGACACTGTGTGTATTTGTTTTTAGCCAGTTAGGTCACAGAAATGGAAAAAAAAAAGAAAAACCTGTGAATGGATGGGATCCAAAGTTAGAGCACGCTTTAGAGCTGACCTTGGTCAACTTGCTCTTGTGCTTCTGATTTTCAAAAAGCCATTTACAAGCAGGGAAATGAGGAGGAGGACAGCTGGAGCTGTTTGGTTTTGACAGGACATTTCACCCCATAGCTGACGTTGTGGTCAGTGTTTACTCTTCTTTAGTGAGCTAAAAGCAACCTAATTGTGTGACTGGAGGCATAGAAATGCCAGGAAAAGAGCCTTGAATAGCAGTTAGGAGGCCTGCCCTGGGCATTTTTGTGTGACTTGGCACTAACTACATATGACACAGATACTGTGTGCTAGCCTGTCATGTTAAATTCAAGAAAAGAGAGAGTCCTCCTCCAGAAAGCATACAAGAGCAGTGTCTGTCTTAATACAAACCTGGATACCCCATTTGTGGAGGCTGCTGAGCTGATTGAAAGCGTTAGCTGTGGAGGACAATCAGACATGGCATTGTCCATTTGTAACATTAAATACTTCAACGTAAATCCCAGTCCTGACCAGAGAAACCTCCCCCTACTTACTTGGAGCAAGAAACAAGTTGTATATTAATAAATATTTATCAAAAACACAGGAAAGAAGACAAAAGAGTTGTGGTATTCAAATAACAAACTTCCTTTAATAGTATCCCGTATTGCATTTCCCTTTTATTATAATCTGTTTTCACAGATAAATTCCTGTTCAGAGGCCTCTTACCAGGTGCTAAAGATGTCAGAAATTTGCCTTTTATGCTGAAGAGAACAAATTAGCTTGAACTCTTGTTCTTGATACTTACAGAAAGATGAAACAGTGTAGGGAGAGACAAAGTGGGGGGGCAATGGACACACTTGAGAGCAAATGGGAAGGGTGGTCTGGATTGCAGCCCACCTGTGGGTGCAGGGTTACTGCCAGCACCCTGTCCCTGTGGTCCCAGGGCTGGATGGGTTCCACCCAGATCCTGCTCAAAGGGAATGGGATGAGAAGATTTTGTCTCAGAGTTTGTCTGTGATGTGGAGGTGTGGGTCCCCTTTCTGCCATGTTACAAGAGCAGGCTTAGGGATGTATAGTGAGGGCATGACCTTACCTTACCATCTTCCCTGGAAACAGGAAGTTTTGATACTTTTGGCACAGACTGAAAACAGTGAAAAGGAGGGCTTTTGGGCCAGCTGGACTACAAACTGCAGAGTTTGTGACAGTTCTAGAAAGGAGAGGGATGTGGGGTGAAACAAGAGACTCCAAACAGGCTCTGGATTTTGCTAGTGTTTATGGTGGTCTCTCTGGTGTTGTCTGGTGAAGTCTGACCATCTCTCATGGACAGGACAATACATAAAAAGGGCTGAGGAAACCTCCAGGTCTCAAATATGGTGACAGCACCAAGCATGATGGCAAAATCTTTCCACCAGTGTGGCTCTGGCCTGAGGCTGTGCTTCAAAACATCCTGTTGTTAAGGCTCCCACTGCTTGTGATGGGTGCAATATCCTGCTTTCCATTCATCCTTGCCTGCCAGCCTGGCCTCGCCTGTGATACACCATTTTGTCTGCCTGTTCCCATGTTATTTGTCACACATAAACTTAAAATTCTGTTTAAATCATTCCCTGGTAGTGGACTTTTCTGGGGTAATTAATGCAGTATCCCTGCCTCTACGTTTTTTTCTATTTTATTAACAGTTTTATGTGAGTGGCTGACTCAAAGAGATTAGTTCTCCTCAGTTTAGAGAGTGGTCTCATTTACAACTAGCATAGAGAGATAAGAAGTCTGTTTGATTGCTGTGGCTGCTGGAGGTGACATCCCATAAGACCAAAATGTTGTCACATTTTTGGTGAGACTCCCAGCAAAGAAGATTTAAAAATAAAAGGGAGAGACTAGTGAAGTAGCTTTGAGGATGTGGATGCTCTGAGCTTCTTCCATTGAGAGATACAGGGCAGAAAATATAAAAGGACAACATGGATGTGCAAGAAGCCTGGCACTGAGGAAGCAGCCCAGTGTCCCAGGGGAGGACCAACCTGTCTGTGGTCATTGTGAGGCAACAGGGAAGGAGGGGACTGGCTGTGAAAAGCACTGAGTGGGAGATCCAAGGGGATGTGGAAAGCTGGTGAAAGAAGCCTCCTGTCAGGGTCTTTGACAAAAACATTTAAGAGGGGGAAAAACTGAATTCTCCCTTTACTCAGAATTTGTCTGCTACAGGACAGGCTCCAAGGAGTGTTAATTTGCACATAAATTGTTTTTCCCTTGTAATGATGAGGGTTTGCTTGAATTCTTTCAGATGTATACTGGGCATTTTCCATTTGCCTCTCCCATGCTGTTCCATGTAATGGTGCTCTGCTACACCAATAATTAAGTTGGAAAAGTCTGGATTCTCCTTCCCTGTTGTGGCTGGCACAGGTGAAGTGTTCAGTCAGGGATGGTTTTACCAATGACAGTGTGCTGCCAAGAACCACTTTTAACTTACTCCTCACCTACCATCCTTTAAAAAAAGCACAAACCACTTCCCACTGAGGGAGCACAGAGAAATTTCCATGGCCTCCCAGCAGAGTCACATGAGGCTTAACACCTGGGTGAAAGCAGCTTCTTTAGGAATGTGGCAGGTTAGTCTGCACTAAGCTACTAAGCACCTGTCTTTGTGCACCTCATGTAATTGAGGTCACTAAACTTCATATATGCCACCAATTCAGGTGCTCCATGGGAATTAAAGCCTTTCAAATACCATGTAGCATCTCGTTAAGAAACACAGTAGGGCAGTGAAAATGGTAGACACACGCTACAATCAAGTTTCTATCTAGCTACTTCGCGGCATCCTAGAGTGAATAAATATTTGATAACACAACTGGTCAGGGTATGATAAAAACCACACGCAATAAAAATAGATTATCAGGTGTGTTAAATAAAGTAAACTTTTCTTTCTTCTGATGCTGTGTAGCCACTTGTTTTCCTGTGTAGTGGCAGCTGATTATTATTATGCTGCATGAGAATAGGGAGGATGTTTTGGTGGGCAGTGCTTTGGGACACGATGTGGACCTCCAAGATTCAGCCTTTGTTCAGTAATACCTGCCCTGCTTGGAAGCATGTGAGTCTCTCTCTGCAACTGGAGAATAGCACCTAATGCTCTTTGGAGTGCTGTGAGCCTTGAAGATAACAAGCTAATAAGGGCAAGGAATGTGTGTGGATAAAAGAGTTGTCAAAGTTTGTCTTGGTAAGACTCCCATGGGTAGTGTAGTGTGCAGAATCCAGCCCACAGCTCTAAAAAAAAAGGAGAGGTTTTATCTGTGCATTTGGAAATCACCCCCCTGTCAGTTATTTCCTCATTTCTTCTGGCAAGTGCAAAAATAGAAATACTTTAAAGGAACTGAGTGCAAAATATTTTTTGCTGCTGAAAGCCAGGGAAAAGTCCCTCTGTGGAGAGTTCTGCCTCCATAAAAGGCACTGACAGGCCAAAAAAAATGTGTTGGGTCCTGTACTGCTTGCTTGGTAAAGAATAATGACATAGTTTATTTGCTTTGGTTTTGTTTTTTATTTCTGTCTTCTGTTTTCTGATATTATAAAAAACAAAGAAGGTTTAGTTTTTCTGGAGTGTTGATTTGAGATATCAGGTTCTCCTTCAACATCCATTTTTCTGTATTTTATTTGAGAGACATGGGGCAGACCATCTTAAAAAAAAAGAAAAATTTCCTGAGATTTTGAATTAAACACATGCTAATTAGGAAAAAACAATGAATTTCCAGGTTGCCAATGAATAAAAGCCATATAGTTTCAGAGCATATATCTAGGTTGTTTATAGCTGCACTAAACTGCACCTTTAATTATTTTCAGGTGTTCAACTACACATAACTATGACCGGGACAGGAGGTGGGGACACTGTGCTTTGTTGCCCAAAGACCACTCAGGTAAGGTGAGCCATTCCTGATTTGTTCCAAATACCTGCCTCCTAATTTCCCCACCTCCAGTAAGCATGGATGGTGCCTTCAGTCATGCTTTTGTTTGATGTGTGCAGAGCAAGCCTTCACATTAGCTGTTCCCAGGATCTCTCTTTATTCTGCATAACCACAGCATTGGCTTTCGATAACACACAGTCTTTAATTCACTCTCTGTTGACTAACCTGGAAATATGGAAAGAAATTATGGGAACACCAGCACTGCAATCTGGGGCTGAGCACAAAGTTTTCTCTTGCCTCACAGCTTGGATCTGCCTTTTCTTTTGCTTCATCTTAAATCAGCTAAATTTTCTGCCTGTTTGACGAATTAATTTTTTAGAAGATTACAGAAACCTTTCACACCCTGTAGAACACGTGGTTGTCACTTTCAGTTATCCTTCCTTGGTGTCTCAGACTAAAGAGCAGACTGTAAAAACTCGACCTCTTTGGGCTTTGGGATGCATCAGAGAAGATGAGGACAGACACATTCATTGCAGGAATACTGAGGGACAACAAAACTCAGGTTTACTTACCTGAGCAGTGCTAGAGCTTCCTATGGTCTTCACACTCCAGTGGTTCAACGATCTCACTGCAGAAGTCTGTCTAAAACTGGAAGCTAAGGTCTGCAGCAAACTGCTTTCTATATAAATCAATTCAATTGATAGATGTTGTGGGAGCATCACATCGCAAGCAGTTTGGTGGGAACACTGATCCATGTCCTCATCAGTACCTCCATGGTTTGCCCTTGCCCTCCATGTCCCCTTCTTCCTGTTTCATCAGTTGGATGCTGAGGAATATAATTTTATAAGAAATGTAAATATCTAATTCTCTGTTTATACACTGACAGACCAGCACTGAAAAATCAGGTTTTCCACTGATGCCCCTGAGGATTTTGAGGATCTGTGTCTGATCATGTTCCTTGGTTCTCTTTTGCACTCCTTTCAAATGTGAGCTGTCTTGTTTAGTCTGCAGGATATGACCAGATGCCCTTAGATGTTCCCTTCCCACTTTTCAATGAAGGGCATTTTCCACCAATCCCTTGCAAGGAGTTTTCTGTCATGTCAGGAGACTCATTGCCAAGCTGATTACAATCTTCCGGAGAGCTTGAAAGGCCAACGTTAGCTGAATCATGCTGAGAGTCTAAAATTAAGCAGTGCACAGCAACATCATTCTAAACTTCATAACTTTATTTTCCACCCTGGCTTTAAAACAGATTAACAGTAGATCAGAGGGAAGTGGCCTAACCCCAAAACAAGCAGCAATGCATCTGCCTTTGTAATGCCAGTATGTCAGACATAAATGCAGAATTAAAGACTGATCATGCTTAAAAGAGTCAGGTTATGAGGTCTGCACTTATACATGAGTGCCCTCCCAGTGTTTAAAATCTTGGAAGCAGTAACTCACGACTGCTTTAATCCGCCCATGGAACACTGACTGTCCCAGTGGTGGCTGGATGACTCAAGGAGACTTTTCCAATAGCTAAAGAAGGAGATCTCCAAACACAGCACTGCATTTCTGGGGGTGCCTTTTATCACCTCTGTCATTCCCTTAGCCCATTGACGTGACTCTGCCACTGCCACATGCAGTCATCTCTGCAGCAAGTGAGTTGCCCACAAGATTTTATTTGGCTTTTGGGCTCATTTTTGCCACTGCAGCATTAGATGGGGTGGTTTGCAACAAGAAAGCCACCCTGCCTGCCTGCCTCTTGCTCAGGGATGTTGCTGTCAATATACTCCAGTGCCAGTGAGGGACTACTGGTTTTGCTCCATAAAAACAAAATTATGTATGTGAGAGAGGAAAGGAAACAGAAAAAAAAAGGTGGTAGCTGGAGGAGATCACTCCTGTGTGTTACAAAGAATAGGCTTAATTTCTGAACACATTAAGAATTTTGTAAAATTAAAAAAAAATATTTTAGCTTCTCATTTATTTATAAATATAAGTCTACTTATTTTTTTAAGCAGCAGGAACTTTGAACTTGGAAAAGATTTAACAGATTCACCAGTCGTATCTTTAAGAGGAAAGGTTTATGGTGAGACTGAGAGGAAGGAGCAGCATAATGGCTGAAAGGAATTTCAAGCAAATGGGAGGAAGTTTGCCTAATGGGGAAGATAGCTGAGAAGAGACAAGCAGTCAAACTGAATCATTGCAATTATTAAAATGTGGAAAATACGATTTTCTTGTGAAAAAAAATTCACTAAAACATTAAACCTTTGGGAGAATCTCAACCACTTTAAAGACACTTGAAAAAAGGAGAAAAAGAGAAATTTTATGGTAAGAGAGTATTCTTTGGCTATGGGAGACTGTTAAGGAATGTGTGAACTGGGATGAAGAAGGAGATGCTTGAAAGTAAAGGCTGAAGCATAAACTCTCTCCAGGCCAAGAATACCATGTGCACTTGTGACTTGAAATACCATGTGATTTGAAACCATTGGAGCTGCTTGCAAGTCAGTGTTAAGCAAGTGCTGGAGGCATTGATCCAGAAATATACATCTGCCAACTTCAAGAGAAGCTTAACCAAGAAGTGTTTAGCTTCAGGATGAAGTGAAGCTCAGGTATGAAGCCTCTGTTGGAAGATGTTTTAGTACTGCACAGTACAGAGCCAGAGCCCACCATAACAACAGCCAAGGCACCTGTCCACACCCCTACTCCCCCAACCCCAAATCAGTGGGGGCTTTATCACTGCTTTAAAGTTCCCAGAGGATCCTCTTTGTGGATACCATGTGTAGTATCTGCCTCAGGTGACCCCTTCACCCCCAGGGGCCAGCTGGGCTGTGATAGTGAATTAACAGATATATGTATAAAAGTGCAATGCCTCTAGGTGTGGGTCTTTCAGATCTTGAGCTGTTAGGAATACTGCTCTGAATGTCTGGGAATCTTGGGCAAGTTGCCAAAACCCTGGGGAGGTCTGGACTTGGGAGAAAAGTGCTAGACAGTGAGGTTTTTTAAGAGGTGTCTGGACTGATATGGAAAGAAGTAGAATGGTATGGCCTGCACCAGCAGGAGGAAGAGACATCATCCCAGGAGGGGCTCCGGGGAAGAGCAGCCCCAGATCTGGGAAAGGTGGCAGAAACAGAAAGATTTTGCAGGCAGATATGTTTAGAACAGTGAGACAAGGCTACTGCTCATCCAGCAGAGCCTCAGAGAGGTGAGGCTGAAGTCGAGGTGGTTGCTAACATGCACAGAGTGTTTTACCAGTGGGAGGGGGGAGATACTGCTGGGTGGCTGTAGATGCTGGCTGAGCTTGCAGGGCCTTGGAACTCCCCAGTTAAAGGCTAATTAGTGGTGGGCAGGATTCCCTGCAAGAAGTTGTGATGTATTCCTGTGCTTATGAGTAGAAGCTGCTTCTGAACTCCCTGGAGAGGGATGCAAACACCCTGAGGAAGTCAGGCTGGAGTGGTGGGTGGGATGGAGTGAGGGACTCTGACTGGGGAAGAAATGGAGGACTGGAAGTGCTCTTTGCAGATTTAAAAAGGGTACAAAAAAGGATTTAAAAAGGGTACAAAGAGTTACTTGGACACCACTGTATCAGAAGATGGCCTGGAGATAAAGTCATCATTTGGATTGTATGGGAATAGGAAATACAAAATTTTCCTTTGAGGAAACATTACATCACTACAAGTTTCATAACTATCAAACAGCAGGAAAACAGGAACGTCACTGCCTTTACTTGCTTTCCCTTGATGTTATCCTGGAGTGAAACTACCAGTGAATACACCCAGGCCTGCTATCTGGTATCAATTACACCACTCTATTCTGAAGTAAATATTTTGATCTGTGCAGGGAAACTTACACCTTTACACCAGTGCAGCAAAGGTCCAGATATGCTTTTTGTGTTTTGCTCCAGCCTCGTATGTGTGTGCCTGTCTTTCATCCACATGTGGCACCTCATGTTTAGGACCATGCACTCTATGAACAATGACTGACCAGCAAGATTTCTACACCTTTTGCATTGTTCTCTGCCAAGTAAAGCTTCCATCTGTGGGATGAAAGTCACCCTGGCACACTCCCTCCTCTTCCACCCTATTTTACCATGATTAGAAAATTCCTTAAAAGCAGAGATTAACCTGGTCCAGTTTAATCTTACTTGACCCAATTTACTTGGATGTGCCCTTGTTTTGCTTCAATTTTTACCCCTCTGTTCCATGCTTCATTTCCCCCGCCCAACCCCTTTATTCCATCTGCCTATTCGTTTCAGACAAAAAATTAAAAATTACATAACAAATCCTTCAGTTGAGGATTTTTTGTCTAATTTGAAATCAAGATGGACAATCCTGGCTGTTGATGTAGAAAGGAGAAGTGCGAGGGTGATACCTGGGGGCTAAGGCAGGGCTGTGTAAAGCTGTGTAAAGGCACAGCTCCATCTCCTGGGCATTTTTCCCATCTTTACCCCATCACACCGGCAGCTCTGGAGATTTCATGGGTGCCTGGACCTACCCTACCACGTTGGATAAGCTGCCCTGGGGAAGAATGTTCAGCTCCGTGGTTTACTAGATGGTTTTTATAAGCTGGGTAAATACAGGTGCTATAGAGATGGAAACAAAGCCAACATGAAATGGTTGGATAAGTGTTGTTGTAGATGAATAGGTGTTATTGAAACCACTGTGCATTGGACCAAAATGGTTTGTGTAACCAGGCTAAGGTGTAACACAACAAAGCACAGATTACCTGGCACCTCTTAACAGCAATTTCTGATGTGACCTCTCCAGATCACTGTGCAAACAGCCCTTGCCAAAATGGAGGGACCTGTTCTCTTTCTCATGGCCATAGGATGTATCACTGTACCTGTCCCCAAGGATTCACAGGCAAGGACTGTCAGATAGGTAAGTATCTTTTTCCATGAGTGTAACAACATGAAATATGAGCACTCAGTAATGCTCATTACTGTGTGCTTAATGAAAAGGTAGTGCTGTTGTGATGGGAGAGCCTACTGCAGCATGAATGTTTGTGTAGGTGGATTTCCAAACAGTCATGACAGACAACACATTACTGACAGGACAGATGAAAATAGCTTGATTATACAGTTATAAATCCAAGCATGCTCTGAGCCAGTGAGGTATTAACCTATGGGAAACACAAAGAACCTCTTCACCTCCTTTTGCTGTTTTTAAGATTGAAATGTGGCTTATACAGTTAAAAAATATGAATAATATCCAGTGTGTGGGGCAGGAAGACATGAAAAATCAGCAAATTTTCAGGTGGTGCCTTCTCCCTTATAAAAAAGCACACATGGCTCCATCACAGCTTTTCCTGTGATGTCAGCTCTGCACCAGGGCAGTTACTCCACCCTCAGGGGAGTTATTTCCAAAGGAAAAGTCATGCCAGAAGACTTTGCTTGGATTATTTTTCCAGTTTTGTGGTGGTCTCACTCCCAATTTACTGTATGCCAAGTAAGGAGTTTGGCTTTTACACCAAGGGTTTTCAGTTGTGCCTGCTTTTCCCTGCACATCTAGGCTTCTCCCCCAACATAAGCAAGGAAACCTGGGGTTCCACTCTCTAGCACAGCCCATCATCTGTGTGTGATGCAGTAAAGTGGGAGAGACACAAGGATATACTGCTGATTTTATCTTTTGTTTACTGAATGAACTTTTGGAAGGGCTTAAGTAATGATGATGTATGCTCACAGGTCTTTAGGAGAAAGCCACCTCTGCCTCAAGGTCCTCAGTGTGGACCTCAGAGCTCAGTG
This sequence comes from Florisuga fusca, assembly GCA_038090715.1. Classification (NCBI taxonomy): domain Eukaryota; kingdom Metazoa; phylum Chordata; class Aves; order Apodiformes; family Trochilidae; genus Florisuga; species Florisuga fusca. The sequence continues at coordinate 22,265,277 of JAAWXA010000013.1, forward strand.
CCTCCACACTCTGGAGGCTGGCTTGCTTGAGAAGAACCAACTGCCAACAACCATGTATTATCTACTCAACAGAAAAAAAGAGATGAGCTGGCAGTGATGGAGACCTAACTTCAGAAAGTTTCTGTTGTTTCTTAAACTGTCTTTTAGAGAAATGTTTTGACAACTCTCTCCACCAGTTCTTTGATGTGGATGTCAGCTGGTCAAGAGTCCAACGAGGAGCTGTGGAGGAGTGCAGGTGTCTGAACGGCCAGACTGAGTGCAGGCGTGTTGAGCACAGAAGTAAGATGCTGTTTTGTATTACAGCTATGGGCATGCATGCAGTGGGGCTGAAGGACAGCCAGGGTACCAAGGGCTGAGACCTGTTACACACAGGAATGCTGCTCCCACAGCTCATGGACTCAGTGCTGACCCAGGAAATCACTTCCATGTGTCCACACCTGAAGAAGAAATTAAATGCATTATTCTGAATTTTAGGGACACATCAGTGCTTTCTTCACCAGGGATACAATCCTGAACTGCAGCATGTAAGAATATGCAACAAATTATATAACAGAAGTGGTAAAAATTCTGACCTTATGAGCCCTCTTCCAAAACTGTAACATGCCTGAGAGGATGGCATGCCTCCTCTACGCTTCTCCTGCATACCTCTAATCACCTTGTATTGCTCTTCTACACCTGAGATTTCTTCCCAAGCGTACCCCATTCTTGAACTGGCAGCATTTAAACTCTGCTCGCTTCCAGGTAGATCCCATTTACCCTGCATCAACCCCAGAGTCCCCAGGATTTCTGGCCTGATTCACCCAATTGTGGCCAGGGTCATATTTATGCTTTTGAAGCCTCCTCCTTGTTTTGGGGTTACCAGGTGTCTGACACTTCTAGCCAGCTGGATTCTCTGATGAAGCAAGCACAGCATCTCCCTTTGGGAAGGAGAGATGGTGAGGAACAGTCCCTATGCCTCACCTGTATGTGTACTCCAGTATGGCCATTCTGTTCTTCAGTCTGAGTGACTTTTGCCCTGCCCAGTCTCCTAAATAACTTACAGTACTGAGTGCAAGAGCACTTTAAAAGAGGTAGTGCTTTTATTCCCACAGTACAGAACTGGGAACTGAAGCATGGAGAGACACTAAAGTCAGTGGCTTTCTAGGACACTGTGAGTCCATGGGAGAAATGGAAAATGTGGTAGGAATTACTACTTCCCAGTCACAGATACTAAATATTTAACTGAGCTCTGCTAAATATGCTATTGCAGCTCAGTGGCAAACTGGGAATTGGCAGAACCCTCTGTGCAGAAGGAAATGCTAATGCCACCACCATCGCCACTAGCAATAATAATCACTACCCTCATTTTGCCTATTGTTTATCAGTAATATTTTTCAATATCTGGGCTGCAAAAACAATGAGAGAGACCCCAGTAGGAAGAAATCCACACAATTTCCTTTTCTTCAGGTTATATCAAGCGCAGGTCTGAGATAAGTAAAAAAAGAAAAAACTTGCTTAAAAAGTATGTGCACAGAGATGGTGCACTTGAGTAAGCTATAATGGGCTGATAATCCTGAGTAGTTTGTACCTTTGGTTTGATCTTTGATTTCTTATTGTAGGGTGTGTTCATGATCCTTGCATGAATGGTGGAGAATGTAAAATGTCTACCCTGAGTGGGGAAATAGTATGTGATTGCAAAGAAAATTTTGCAGGAAAGTACTGCAATATTGGTAAGTATAATCACCAACTGATGGACAGAGAATTTGGAGTTTTTACCTGGGTATGAAGCAGGTGTGTTTTGCCTCTATATTCTATACTGTCTTCACAGACATTTCTTGTAGTAACTGAAGAGTAACAGAACAAGTGTTTAATGTATTCCTTCAGTGTAAAACATAAGACACTCTTCATCACCGAGACCCTGATTCTAAAAATATTTGTTCATGTCCTTAACTCTCTATGGAAAATTAAGTACAGAAAGTTTAATCCAATTACTCATACCTATAAAAACAGTGCATGCTTCTGTTTTGCAGGATCAGTTGCAGTTCTACTCCCATGCAAATGCTTCCCAACAGATCCATGCATCTTAGGCTGTCCCCTCATGAAGCAGGGATTTATACTCTGACAAAACCTAACAATTGACTGTCTTTGGCAGCACTAGAGTATTGTGGGAAGCAGTGAAAGATAAACCATGCGCCTTTGGGTAACCTTGTACTTTAAATTTAGTGGTTTTAAAAATTTTAGCACATTTAGCCCAGTATAAAAGATCCTTATTTGCATTGGTGGGTCAGGGCAGAGAAATCTGCTTTTTGGTGCCTTCATGTTAGTTCTGTGTTGATTCTTATTAGGTGCTACATAGTTTTTGATATAGTTTTCCTCCAGAAGATGTAACATTTCTCACTGCAGATGTTAAATCTGCTTGTAAGGCTTACCTGCATGATAAAGCCTCAAGTTATATCAGTGGCTTCTTTTCAGATCATTTCAGGTTTTAGACATAATTTCTAATTATGGCATACCAGCCTGTGGTCCCAGCAACTCACTGGTTATGTCTTTCTGAGTGCATAAATCCCATGGCTCATAAAAATTGAAGGCAAGATTCCTGATAGTTATGGTGGGCACCTGGTTGGTCTGAATGGGTGGAGGGGTAAAAATACACGTGGTAATGAAGAGTGACATTGGTATCAGGTAATCTGTTTTGTTATTCTGATGGTTAACTAATGGTGTGGGCCTCTGTTCAAACTGGGGAAAAAAAATCCATTTAGGAGACCAGCAGTGCAGCTAGAATAACAAATAGGAGGGCTGAACTGGCAAATCGAATGGCATATGAGCTAGTCCTGAACCTTCACTCTCCAGTTACCCAATGATTCATGTGCAAGATGGGCTTGTGACTCTTTTAAGCCCCTACCAGATACTGTAGCTCTGTTTTCTTGTCCTTTAGATGCCCCACTGTCTCCGGCTTTGCGAATGCTGCTGTGATGATTTGGGTGAGGGGCTGAGTGGGCAGGATCTGTGTGCAACCTGGCATGCCAGGGAGGCCTGTGTGCTTCTCATCCTCAAATAAAAGTGCTTTTCAGATTCCTATTTTGGTATCAGCTTCCCCTGCCCAAAGCCCCAGTGCTGTGCATAAACACCCAGCCAGCTTGGACTGGTTTAGAAATATCAGGATGATTGTGTTATAGCTGTAGTACTGGTTCCTGTCTGACTAGCTTAGAACAAGAAGTAATCAGGTGCTCTTTGATTACTTGAAAATAATAAAGAAAACATTTGGTTTGCTAAACAAATGGCTTGAGATGCTTGCAAGCCATCTGCCTTTGGCTGCCTAACACCCCCACACATAACAGGAACTGAGGGAATGTATTTATGTGTCAGGGCCTTGCAATACAGTTTAAAAATAAGAAAAAAAAATTCTTTGCCAGGATTTAGTAATTCTAAATTAATGTAAATAAATCAGTGCTGGGGTCTGTAGAGCTGATAGTATCATCAGACAAGGGCAGTGGCATTCTGGTGAAATAATGGAAACTTGTGTTCTCAGAGCACATAGATTTGATTTTAAATATATGTTGGATGGATTTGTTCTGCAACCCTTCAGTCTGACGCTGCAAGCACACAGTTTTTTTCTTTGTTTCCCTTTTTACTGTGGTTGTAAGGTTTCCCTTGTCTAACAGGGCTGAATTGTGAGGTTACCTGTTAGTCTAAATAGCTTATGGTTATGATGCTTCATTCAGAGAAACTTATAGTGTCTCCAAAATGAACTTTATTTCTAATTATTAATTTATAGAGACAAACTTAAAACCCAAGTTATTACGCAAAAATATCTTAAAAAAATAAAAATCAAACACAGCAATCAATTTGATAAACAGTAAGTACCCCAAAAATGTTATAGGGCTGTGATGTGTTTTTAATGGGAAAGCAGCTAATTTATCTTGAAGTCACACTTGTAAATAAACCAAGTGCCATCCCAGGTTTGATTGCAAGTCTAAGTACTGCTGGAAGCTGAGCAGTGGCAAAATAGAGGGTGACTGGGGAGTAATTTAAGTAGCAAATGTTACTGAGAAATATTGTTAGTTGAGGATTTTCTCAGCAGATAGCTGCACCATCACGTTTAATAGATCTTTGCCTGTTTATTGAGAATTTGTCCAAACACTTCAGAAATTCTTTTTGCTTTTGCCTTTGGCAGCAAGCTGTGTCAAGAATAGAGGTGATAGAGAAACAACATTTTCTATTTTTGGCTTAAAACCTACTGCCTGGTAATTTACTCCCCTCCCCGTTCTTCCCCCTTGAACAGTGAGTAACAGGGAACAATCAAAACTTTTGTGATTTTACAGGTACCTATTTATCTGTCCATCAGTTTTTTATTTTTTTGGACTAAGGGGTCCCTGTCAGTACTCAAATATCTTTTCACTGTTCTTAAAATTATCTTCCAAAGAATCATTACATATATATGTGTATATGTTGCCAACTGTTATTATAATGGATGTGCAGCTACTGGCAAATTATGAACTGATTTAAAAATATATGGGAGGTGATGAATATAACATAAGGGTTATATATAACAAAGGAAATCAATATAAGAAGGACAGTTTTTAATAAAGATTTATTAGTTGTGTAATTAATTAATTTCTAGCCCTTAAAAAAGCTAAGTGTAGTTCCAGTGAGTGTAGTATGCCACCTTTATGTTAAGGTGCAACTTAGAGTTCTTTTGTGCTATATAAGCCATTTTGTTTCCCCAGTCCTAAATCCATCCTCATTTATAAAGGTAAGTTTCAGTTAGGGTTAATGAATAACAAAAGGATGCAAATTCTCCCATATTTCTTCCTAGATTTTGGTCAGATTATCGTGTATTTAATAATCAGCCAATGCTTTCAGAGGGGTTTATTTCAGTGTTAGGGCCTTCCAGTTCAGGGGTTTTATTGCTATTCAACAAACCACAAAATACTAGGATTATTTGAATCAATTATTTTTTATTAAAACAGACATACACTGACTGCTGTTGTATTAAATCATAAGCCCAAACAGAAATATTGAAATCTAGATAAATGCTATAAATACATTATTGGATTATACAGAAATATAGCTTCCCTTATACTTCAATTGTGGTTTATGGTCATTAATTTCCAATCTCTGAAAGCTACATTAGGTGCTGTTATTCTCACTTTCACAGACAGCTATTAGTGGATGAAATTATGAAGCAATTTGCTTCAAGCCAGGTTCAGGTCAGTCCTGCATTATTCTGCTTCCATGCATTGAGATCATTCTCATCCTTAAAGAGTAAAAAAAGATATCACCTCTTTTCTTCTGTGCAGCCTGTGCTCACCTGGCTGCCTTCCTAAATGTTCACAGATTTCCAGTGGCACACAGAACAACCAAAAGACAAACCAGAGCTTCCCCTGGGAGCAGTGCTGGGGTAATGTAGGCAACCTTCAGAGTTCTGTGCATGGGTGTTCATTTCATTTTGCACAGGATTATTTGCCTTATTGCTGTCAGAATCCCTGGGGATTTTCAGTGCTTTATTTGATGAAGCAGAGGTGCCTGAAAGGGCAATCTCTGAATCCTGGAGGCTCCTTTTTGTCACCATTGTTGCCAGCTCAGAGGAGGGTTAGCAACCCTGGCAGCAGGGGGAAGCACGTCTCTCTGAAATTAAAGACTTTCACACCTTTCATCTCTGAGGGGATCTTACAGCTACCCAGGAGAGGACACCAGGGAACTTCTAGGTGAGTCAAGAAAAGATGGACCCTGCTGCAGGCATCCCACAAGTCTGAGCTCATATGGGAAGGAAACTTGCCTTGCACCCTTGTAAAGAACGCCTTGGGGAGCTGAGGCACTGTAAGCAATAAGCTTGTGCAGAGGCATAATTTCGTTGTTCATTGCTGTTTGTCCTCATTGTCAATAGATGAAGAAAGATCAGGTGGAAATATAAATTGATAGAGATATTAGAAAGGCTTTGGAGAAGTATGAACCTCTTGTCTTGCAAACCAGCTGCTGTTTAGGAAGTGCTGAAGTGCTCCCTGAACAGCTCGGGGGACACAGGTCAGGTACACTGCAACAGGGCATGTGCTCCAGGGAAGCTCTGGACAGAGGATGTTTTCCTAATTTCACCACAGTGTTGCTGTAGTTTGTGATTTTCTTAAGAACTCCTCCGGCTGGGTAACACAGTGAAATGACTGGACATGTCTTGTAAAAGCACTTGTAAGCAGAGAGTGGACTTTTGTCCTTCTCCTCTTCCCTCCTCCCACTTCCTGCCATCAGCTGATACAAAAATTCATCTAACATTGTATTTCATAAAAGCATTAAGGGATGGTCAGGGATAAAACAAAACTTTATTGAACGAAAGGGTTACTTAAAACTATTCTGATCCAGGATTAGGACCAAAGGGGAAACTGTATTTGAAACAGCTTATGCATATCTGAAAGGAAAATAAAGTAAAAGTTTAAAAACATTAGGAAAGTTACTGGTTAGATCTCTGGAGGAAAAGAAAATCTAGATGATACAAGATAAAACAAAAGTTTTCTACACAACGACTTTCAAAGGAAACTCATAAAACCATTCAGGTATGTAGCTACACAATGCTCAACAAGAAGTGATGACAAAAAAGTCTTGTGAAATGTTTTCAAAAAGTTAGCAATTAAAACTGGTTGGATAACTGCTATTTCAGGTTGCTTTTCATTTTAAGACCTGAAACCTCTTTTTAATGAAAAATTAAAAGGCAAATAATTGGTGTGCAATGCTGATAGATACGCCATCCTGATGCAACTAGAAAGTTTTATGTGAGCTATTCAAACTTATTGGATTTAAAAAATAAAACATAACAGGAAATTATTTCTAGTTTTAGATTTTAATGATTTTCATTTCTGAACAGAAATGAACAGTTGTAATAGTGGCATAGGCCTGCTGAATATCTTGAATCTGCATTTGCATCAAAAATTCTGTCATCTGAAAGTTTAGGCCATTTCTACTCTTAACAGTGATTTGCAGCACTGAAGAGGAGTGAATGAACATGGAAAAGTACATATCATAAACCCTCCTTTAGTTTCTTCGATGTAAGAAAATAAATATATTTGAGAGTTATGAGAAGCTGCAGAACTGATAAAGAATTGAGAACGAACAATTCCCAGTCAGAGCAATCCATTAAGAACTGCTGAAAGCAGACCACCTACACACTGTTTCTGACAGAGGGAAAAAGAGATTTTTGTTCAGTGCTGCAACAGTTCAAGAAAGAGTATTGGAAGCAAAAGACTTGCTCAAATCCAATAGTTGCAGAGATTCTTTTGAAAAACTGCTTGTCCTGAATTACAGGTGATGTTTTAGGCTTTTCATATAGTCCTTAATGGCCTTAGATACATTATATAGTGTGTTTTAATGAGTGCTGGTGTGGCTACTGTGGTGCTGCTGCAAGCCAGTCTAATAAAGCTTGCTGGAGTGAAGGATAATGTTGGAAAGATACTAATGAAACAACTGTGTTAAACTAGATGCTTCTCCATAAAATATGAGATTAAATCACTTCTGTGCCCAAAATTCTCCTTGTAAAACAAAAAATAAACAAAAATCTGTCTGAGGGATATCACTGTTCTTCTCAACAAGTATGTAATCCAAAAGTCTTAGTTCCAGGAGGAGAATATGAGGAATGATTTAGAAATTCTTCTAGTTACAATCTTCTGGCAACTTTAGCTATGACTGGAAGAACTGGCCAAACAGACATGCATTGAATTTTAAGTGAGACAAGGATATGCACAACTTGTAAACACCATCTGCAGACTGTCCAAATCACTGGTGTTGCAGAATATGTCCCTGGTTCTGCACTGAAACAGAATCTCTCGTTCCATCCTCTAAAAGTAATCTGAGTAATTTCTGAATGTTACAAATAAAAACAGCACCTGGCACTTGCCTAGATAAACAAAAGAATTCAGCATGATGGTGGTGGTGTTTTCTTGACACTGTTTCAGTCAAGCAAAGCAACAGAACTTGCAACTTGCCCAGAAAATAAATGGCAGGGTTGCCAAGAAATATTTACTATTGCTAGCAATACAAATGACAAACAATTTTCTGTAAGCCCCTAGATTATGGTTGTTATGATATGAGTTTGATTTAGTGTTATATTCATAGTTATTGAAGGAAAGGTAATTTGGTTTAGCGTGATGGTGGGAGAAAATGTCTCACCATCTGAGGAGAGTCTGCCAGGCTAAACTAGAGAGCCAGTTTTAAGTATTTTTGTGATAAATCAAACGGAGATTCTTGCACTTGAGGTCAACTTCTTGACCTCCAGCTCTGAAATTTATGCCATATGCTTGCTTGTGGTTTTGAGGTCTGTTGCTACACTGATGACTTGGCAGGATAATTGACATCAGGAGCTCATTGCTGCTGTTCACAGTTTCAGGGCTGGTTATATTCCCAGGTTCATGTGTCAGCTTCTTCTGTCAAAAGAGACAGGTCTTTGGCAATAGCTGTCCACACTCTGTGGTGTGATAGATCATCCTCAGTGTGTTTTTCAACAGCAAAGGAATATCATGATGTTATACATTTAAGCATGTTTATAAGTTTAGAAGAAGATTCCACTAGTCTTGCAGATGTCATAGATAAGTCACACTGACATGCCCGGGATAAGAAACCCTCTGAAGCTTGCTCACAATTAATCCTTTTTGTGCATTAGATGGTTTTGTGTTTCCTTTAGGATACTCTGATCTGTGTTTTGAGGTGTAGACTTTCTGCTCAGGGTAGCTATTTGTATACAAATACATCCCCATATGCTTTTCAGACATAATGCTGGTATGTGCTGTTGATAGATCTTGGCAGCTGATTATACAGGACAGAGAATATGTATATGTCAGACAAATCTGAAAAAATAACCCATGTGTAGGTGAAAAAGAAATAGGTTTTGAATAAGAAAATTCAACCCACTAGTTTAAAATTGTAAAATTGATACATTTTCAATATGTAGATACATATATGCAATGTACAGGAGTGTAGTGTGTGTGTGTATATATATCTATAGGTATGTATGAAGCCCATAAAAGGAACTATTTTCTAAATCAGGCCTTTTAAGCACTTACTGGCAGGGCAGGACTGTTTTCATTACTTTAAAACACAGATATCTCTCTCTCTCTGCTGACTTAAGCTCCCTTTATTGTCAATGGAGATCCAGCCAATGCAGTCAGGAGTGCATGGCAAATTTCATCTCAACTTAAAAATGTCACCTCAGCTGGATCAGTTTGGCTCTAGGAATGTTTTTTTTATCTTAAATAACTGGAGTCTCCAGTGATGAGGTAAGTTGTATCTAAAATTAGGCAGGAGGAATCCCAGCCATATTGCTGACTTCTGCAGATTGCTGACTAAAATCTTCCATATACAGTAGCAATTTTAGGTCTAATTTTCTGCTGTACTGCCTGTTGAAATTATTTGTGTGTGTGTAAGAGGAGAATAACTCACAACTGACTTTAAACTGGAGTTTTAACTGCTTAAGGGTTTTTTATTAAAAAAAACCCAAAATCCTCATTTGATGCAACAAATTTCTGTGAAAAGCGAAATACACTCTACAGAATTGGGCCTGCTGGCTCTCATTTGGGACCTCAGCTGTGAAGTAAGTATTTTAAAGCATTAAAGCATTAAAGCATTTTTAAAAGCATTAAGTGTTTTAAAGCATTAAGTGTTAGCATTAATCCCTGACCAGTTTCTTATCCTTGGTCAGTTCCTGGTCAGAGTTGCTATGTTGGCAATGGCTCAGAGTACAGAGGTACAGCAAATATGACCATTTCTGGACACAACTGCTTGCCTTGGGATTCAGACTTGCTTTACCAAGAGCTACATGTTGACAGTGTGGAAAAAGCCGTGCAGCTTGGCTTGGGGCGCTTCCCCTACTGCAGGTGAGAAAATTTCCTGTCTACCCCATATTTGTAAAACTGAGAGCTGTCCTGTGGAAGGGAGAAGGGGCAGGAATTTCAAAGCAGGTGTTATCCCTGCCTTGGAAAAGTTAGACTGACTATAACAGCCTGACACAAGGGTTGTAAGTGTGCAGAAAAGATCTGGCAGACAGTCTAGATCAATAGCTGGATCTGTCAAGAGAAGCTTGGGAATAAAATAATATTGGAAATTCCAGGCCTTTTTTTCCCCCTTTGATTTTTTTTTAAAATGAGACCATAGTGCAAAACTTTTGAAATTGTTCATAAATGACTACCCAAAAGGAGAAAGAAATGCAGTAGCCAAATTGAAATAGCCTTTTCTTTGTGATTCTTAAAGAAACCTAGATGAAATATTTTAAGAAGTGAGAAGTTATTTTAAAATGAAAAATCAAAGCGGTATCCTTCAATATAATATTGAAATAGGGTATTGAATTAATTTCCTGGATTTCTGCCAAAGCAAAATTGTAGCAAAATAAGATTTCACATTAGTATTTCAGTTTTGACTGAACCACACATGTGATAAACCACATTTCTGCTGAAGTTTTCTTTTTGGCTATACTCGGGTATATAGATTTGTGCTTTCTCCTCAGTCACTTCATGTTCCTCTTGCCCCTGAGGTCTTCATGAGCTGAATGGATATTCACAAATGAAAGAAATGAGATGAGAGAATACTAAACCCAACAAACTTTGCTAGTTGAGGTCTCGTGTTTATTGTTTTTGTGTGGTTGGTGGGGTTTTTTTGTTTCTTTGTTTTGTTTTGTATTTTTTTTTTTCTTCTGGCATGGGGAGAGATGGGGAAAGTTTTATATAGGAAGTTAGACCTGTATTTCAGGAAGATCAGAATGTACCACACTTCCTAATTTATTTGGTGATAAAATGCACACAGAGATTTTGAAAGCAGCTCTTCCCTATCTAACACAAACTAATAGACAGTTCCTACACCCACCTGTAACCCAGACCAGCTTGCTTTCCCAGGCTTGGTCCTCATCCAAGAGCTTAAATATGAGATTTATGGTGTCCCAGCACAACATGGCAATTTATTGGGCACATATTTTTACTTGGATAAATCTCAGTCCCTTTGATTTGCATCATTTAAGCCCAAGATTCACTTGCAGATTTGAAATGCAAAGAACAAAATGTAGGAGCTGATGTGTTCATGTTCTGCAGAGCTGAGAAAAAAGCTTTTCACATTTTTGTCAGCTTGTTACGATTTCTGGGTATATCTCTGCTACACTATATAATCCTGCAGATAGCTTCTTCTAATAGTCTAATTTAGAAACATTGTTGGTGGAAGATGACTCAACCTGTGTTGCTTCTTCAATTCTGAGAATTTGAAAGTGCTTCAATCTTTTCTTCTGACGTGCAGTCAGTTTAAAAAGAAAAAAAAATATTGAAGGACTTTAAAATAATAGATAACACTTCTGATAAATCCAACTGAAATTTAAAATGCTGTTTATCTGGAACCATGCATTACCTTGTCTATTTTTCTTGGTCCTCCTGGGTCATCAAAGTTTCCTCGTATTCCTGGAGGAGTAAACTGGGAAAATTTCTGACTTTTTACAAGACATTGATAAAGAAAACTATCTGTGTTGTGGAGAAACCCTAACGGAGTCAGCCCAGGACCTTTTTAACACCAAAGTAGCAAAAGGCTAACCTGATTCAGATATTGTCCACCCCTCTTTTAAGGAATCCACTGTTTTCTTCATATAGTCTTCCATTTCCTCAGACTCCCCAGGGAATGTGAACCCGAGCTTCTCAAATTCATTTTTGCAAGCTATTCTTGTTTTGGATTTTTTAAGAATCTACCTGTGTTGGAATTTCCTTGCTTAAAAAAAAACCCCAAACCATCTAAAAACGGAATGTCTCCCATGGGATTTAGCCCTGAAAGTAGCTGAGCTCGTATCTGTTAGAGCACTTCAGTGTGGGCTGTATTTAAATCATGTGAATATGCTCATGCATCCAAGTACTTGTAGGGAAATTTCACAGGTGTTTAGACATGGGTCTGTATTTCAGGCCCTAGAGAACCTTAGACTTGCTTAGCTTGACATGTCAAGAATGCTCCTGAAAGGCTGTTCACCTCTTTAGAGGCTTAGCCAGAGCTTCAGTGTTTCCTTGGGTGCCATAAGACCTGAGAGACCTGTCAGACCTCTTCATGGTGCAGAGGAAAAGGCAGGAAACATCTAGGAAGCTTGGAACAACACTGTGGTTAATGCTTGTAATTCACTCTCCCCCTGAATTAATTAGAAATCCAGATGACGATGAGAAGCCATGGTGTTACATCATGAAGGACAACAGTTTGTCTTGGGAGTATTGTGATATTGCATCATGTGGTATGTAAAGGCTTTCTTAAAATCCACATCACAAATGAATGAATGAAGATTTATTGGTACTAGAACAAGGTTTCACTGAATAATTTTGAATTTTCTACTGTTCCCAGGAGTATTGAATATTTTACTGTTTGCACAAATGACATCAACAAGCTTCTTTTGCATTTTGTGGAGCTGCGATACTGTGATTTTTGTCCTGAAATACTGTATAGCAGCAGTGCCACACTACTGCTTCCAGTCAAAATCATCCCAATATCATCAAATTTTCTGCTAGAGCATGATGTCAGAAATGATTGACAATTTGGTACAAATTGTCATCTCTCAGGGAATTACAGACCCAGACAAGTGAATGGGCCTCTGTGAGCAAATAGAGGATAGGATCCTGAAGATCTATGAGACAACCTAAAGATGCTGCTCTTCCCCTAGATTAATATTTAACTTCTGTTAATGTTGAAGCTGACCTTTAGAATGGAGTTCTAGTCTGAAAAGTCAGTTTTTAAAGTGGTCCTTTCATTTCCCTTTTATGGTTTTGATGCTTTTAATAGGTGATATTAACAAAAGCATCCTCGTTCTTGCTATGGGAATGGAAAAGGAAGATGTGATGTATTGTGTATTCTCTTGTGCCTGCTCTGCTAGTGAAGGTTACATTTGTACTGGTAAATGAAACAGTGCCTGGGAATGTTCACAGATGCATTTAATCTGCACTAGTTCCTGTGTAGACTGTGTTGGGAACAGGTGTAGTTTTCAGCTTTGTAAGCCTCCCAAAGAACTGAATGAGAATCTGTTGTATATGAATGTTTAGTGGTAATTTACTGAATCTTTCTTTTAAAGACTGCTATAAAACTTCCAGTCCTTAGAAACTACAAGGATTCATATTCTGACGCCATACCCCTTTATACCTCAGCAAGCAGGGAAAGGAGGCCACCAGTTCCAGACAACATAGACACTTCTGCAGTTACCAGAAGACCATGTGGGAGAAGACACAAAAAAAGAAGTTTTGTGAGACCTAGGATTGTTGGGGGATCTTCATCACTGCCTGGATCTCATCCCTGGACAGCAGCTATATATATTGGAGAAAGCTTCTGTGGTGGAAGCCTGATTCAGACTTGCTGGGTTGTGTCAGCTGCACACTGCTTTGCTAACAGGTAAACTCACCCAGAAGTACAACAGGAGGTCCTCTCCTCCTCAGAGGCACTGTCTGTCTGTGACTCACAGCAAACCTGAACTGAGAAAAGTAAGAAAGATGAGATTATAAAAGATCAGTGTTACAAAAGGAATTTCCAGTAATTTGCATGCAGTTCATGAGCTAACAAATAGCTCAGAGTCCTATTATCTGGCAAGCCCTTGTCTTGTTTCTTGAGGGTTCTCGAAGGAGGCAAATGACCCAACAGAAGGAATAAGGTAGTGCTGGACAGGACAAAGAATGGGAGCTTGCCTGTGCAGTGATATGTAGGGGGATGTAAGTATTTATCTTATTCTCAGTTATCTTTTTGAACATTCGTGCTTGCTTTCAGGTTTAACACACATGACTGTGTTCATTGCTGTGTTTCATTCAAAATGGCTGAGACAACCAGATAAGGATTTATTAGAGACAATAAATTACTGTTGGCTGACGCACAGAGTAGGTTGAGCTTTACAAAAACACAAAGGGAAAAACTGAACTGAACAGTTAAATTTTTGTGGCTAATTCACTTGGAAGGCATTTTGGGGTTTTTTGATTTTTTTTGATTTTTTTTTTCATCCTCCATCTGTGGGACATTGTAGAGAATATTGACTATAGGATACTTTTATTTCATTCTAAATATTTCATTTCCACAAATGCTGGACACTTTCCCTGGTTTCAGTTTGGTCACATTGATGGGAGAAATACTACATCATTTCATACCCATTGTTCCTTTGCATGGTAAAGAAGCCAAGAGAAACAGAAAACCTGTGCCAGAATACACACTCTGATAGCTTGTAGAACTAATAATACCATTGTGAATGCTGTACTGAAGCATTTGGAGCTTGAGCCACAATGCATTTGTTTTTTAAATGTTGTGAAATAGCTACTAACTTTGGCAGCTGTTCAGGACATTCCCACCCACTTCCAGCTGGTGGTTTGGTACATACAGATTTTCCATAATTGCTGCATTATAATTTGCACTCTTCCATATGTTTAGTACCTCTGAGTTAGCCACAATTTCAACTGCTTTCCACTAGGAGACAATAGATACCTGTGCAGCTAACTCTTTTTTTTCCTTTTCTGTAACACCTCCCAGTTTCTTTCTTTTTCTGAATGAACCACCTGTAAGTCATATTGGAACCACTGATTACCTTTAACATCTATTCTGAGTACTATCCTGGGAATCAGACTTCCACTCTATTTTAACAGGCCAAGCGGCTGATTTTCTAGGGGCTGGTTATCCACTACAAGAACATTGAGAAAATGTTGGCTTACATACTGATTGAAGAACAGTTTATTGTCTTCTTGTTTTCCAGTCATGGAAGGATAAACTTTGCCCTTTCCTTTGTTAATTATTAGCCAAATTATTGTTGCAGGGTAGCCGTCAGCTTATCTCTTTCCTCTGAGTATGTTTCTATTGCTTCATGCTCAGTACTGGAGGAGAGTCCACTACAGTGCTTTTCTATCTGATGGGTGCTACTGATGCACAGAAACACACTTTGCAATGATGTTGGCCACTCTGCATCTGTGCCAGAAAATTTACTGTCTTTCTAAACAGTTCCTGATTAATCCTAAATGTCCCATTCTTCCCTGTCTGTTTTACTGGTTCTTATTAGTTTTCTGCCCAAGGACAATGGATACGTAAAGTTAGCAAGAAAAAAATGCGGTTTTTTTTAAAGTAAACAATCAGTGGCTGTAAAAGATGGAGTGAATTACAAAATTCTCCTCTGAGTGTGGTTTTCCCCATTACACCAGTGTGCTGTTGTTACCTTCCTCCACCAAAGTGCTTTTGATTCTGGACAGCAGATTTAACACAGACCAATCTAATCTCAGAGCAAAAGTGGGGATAGCTTTCAGGTGGGAGCTGCCCAGATAGATGTTCCTGAATTGTCAGTTTGCCAGCACACTTGAAATCCTGACTGGTTCCTGTAGTATTTTTTAGAGCCTTTTTTCCCAGAGAAACGAGACATCCACCACTGACTCATCTTTTGGTTCCCCATTTCTTCTTCCTCTCTAGTTTTTGTACTCGTTTTTTTGTACTCATTGGCAAAGTTTGGTTGAAGCAGTTTATAGAACAAGAAGTGCTTGCAGCCCCTGGAGATGCTTGTTAGCCAGACAGCAGCTGGGCAGCAGTGCACGTGCTTGCCTTTTACCTCTGTCAAGGAGCAGCAGAATTTAATTAAGCTTTTTTGGGACCCAGAGCCCTTGCAGCTCACTGTAACATTAGTTATCTTTTTGCTGGCCAACAGCAGGTAGGAAGCCTGGGAAACAGGTCAAGGCATTATGAGAGGGTTATTACAGGGGCTGAGGTTATTCTAGTTCATGGGGCAAACACCCATTGGAAATTAGGTTTCATTTGACCTGTTAATCACCATATTGCTTGTTCTCTCTTGTATTGCAGTCCACTAAAATCAACTATTACAGTAGTTCTGGGTCAGCATGTATTTAATAGAACAACTGATGTAACACAAACATTTGAAATAGAGAAATACATCTTGCATCCTCAATATTCTGTGTTCAACCCTACTGAGCATGATATTGGTGAGTATTTGTATTCTTACAGTTTTATTTTTTCTTTACTTGAGTTAGTTGCATGTTGTCCAAAACTACCTTCACAGTGGAAAAATCGCAGGCATCAGGAGAAGCTTTTGAATGTAGAGGATTCTTAGTTCTGCCAGAGTTATAAGAGCATCTGGAAGCTAGACAAATTCAGATGAGAAATAAATTGCGAATTTTAAATAATTATGATAATTAGCCTTTGGAGCAATTTACCTAAATGTATGGCAGATTCATTATCACTTCAAGTCTTTGTGGGATTAGGCATTTTTTTCAACTGAACCAGAAACTGTGGGCTTGATGCAGGAATTACTTGGTGAAATTCTATTGTCTGCATTGTATAGAGGATCTGACTAGATGAATATAATAGCCCCATCTGCTCTGAAAATCTGTTTTACTAAGAGTCATTTTTTACACTCAGATAGGCTTAAAAATCAGCCGTCTTATCAGTCAAAAGTTAAATGCCCTTCTGATTGACCTTATAATAAAAGTCGGAATGACAATGGAACAGCAATTCCTTGTTTTCTGATCAGCTGTAATGGAAAGTGTCACATCATCCTGGGGTATCAGGCTGTGTGAGCATTTTTTCTGAGATTATTTCATCGTCTCACGCTGACATCAACGATGTCTTAGGTCAGGCGTCTACTGGCTTTTTTTATTCTGGATGGGGAATACTTTCCACCTTGTAGCAAAAAGCATTCAGATTCGGTGTTGGTGGGAGCTCTATCACAGGGTATATGGAAATGGTTTAAAACCTGAAGAGGGGAGATTTAGGTTAGACATTAGGAAGAAATTTGAGAGTGGTGAAATACTGGATCAGGCTGTGGCTGCCTCCTCCTGGCAGTGTTCAAGGCCAGGCTGGATGGGGCCTTGAGTAACCCAGTCTAGTGGAAGGTGTTCCTGCCTCTGCAGGGGGGCTGGAACCAGGTGATCTTCAAGGTCCCTTCCAACACTAACCAGTGATTTTATATCAGGAGATGATCTGGGTTTGGGCTATCACTGCTCTGAAGTAGCCAGATGTAAACCACCACTGGCACTTTGAGGTCTCCTAACTTTCTTAGTTCCTCTGATGCCTCACCAAGGCCCAGTGATCAGATCTTGGGGCAGTTGATGTGGATTTCAGTAGATGTGCCCCACTGTAAACAAACAAGCAGGCAAAAACTGGGGGAGAGGGGTATGTTCTGTCCTATCAGTGATTTCTACTGATGCAGAAGAAGAGTTATTTCCTCCTGAAATCCCTTTTCAAGAGGAAACAAGCTATCACATGAATGTTTGCTGGGAAGTTCAGGGGATTCAGGAACAGGCAGAGTTGATGAGGAAGAGAAGGAAAGGAAGGAAGGCCAAGATGCTGAGTGCTGGAGTGCAGTTTGTGTGGGCTTATCAACCAGTGAGGTACTCTTCACATGTTCCATGAAGGCCAAAAAATGTACTCAGTAGAGAAGTAAGACTATGCAGTGGCATCTCTTGCTTAAGACACAGCTGGGCTCAGAAAACCTAGAGCTTCCAAAAGACATGATGTAAATCTTTAATAAGTGTGTGTCCACATTACCTCAGCTCTGTCCTCTTGGAGTAGTGTGCCCAAACCAAGCCTCCTGCCTTTCTTACCTCCAGCACAAAGCTCCTGCTGGTGCTCTACTGCCACATACAAGGACTTTGCTACAAGACTACCAATGTTGCTGCTGGTTTGGACATCTTCTTTCAGTATCAAGCTCATGATGATGCTCTACAGTTATCTATTTACCCTGTTTTCAGCCACATGAGGGGCTAATAAAGGTTGTGTAGGTTGCGTAGGTTGCAGAAGCTTGGTTTTGAAATATGTGGATTTTTATTCCTTTATTTTAAGGATCTTGAAGTTTGCTGAACTCAGTAACAACACAGAGCATGAAATACAACAGCTCCTGCAGTAATTAATTTTTTGAATTGAATTGGAATCAGGCAGGTGGCCAGACTTTCAGAAACAGTGAGCACTTGCACATCCCACTTATTTCAGCTGAAAGTTGTGGATATGTCACTGTTATTTAACATTAGAGTGGGAGGAGAAATATGTATTTTTTATCTTCCCTTTTCTCTGCAAAGGCAGTGAAGAAAATCCACTCAGCAAGTGCAGCATAAAATAAATATTCCCACAAGGGTTGTAGCTGAATGTTTCAGTCTTCAATTTTCTGTGAAATCAGGTGCTGTTGAGATGAGTCTGTCTGTCTTTGATTGAAATATCTTAATTAAGAGAGGCTTAGGGGATAATTAAAGTCATATCTGAGACCCATTGCTGCCAATCCCATTAAATAGAGGGAACAATCATTTTTTTTCTCTCCTATATTTTCTCTTCTGCAGCTTTGATTAAGCTGAAGAAGAATGGCCAGCGTTGTGCTGTCAAGTCCCAGTTTGTCCAGCCCATCTGCTTGCCAGAAAGTGACACTGTTTTCCCTGATCAGTTCAAATGTCAGATTTCTGGATGGGGACACAGGCATGAGAGTGAGTAAAATGAGAGCTAGTATCTGACAAAAAAAAATTTGGTAGTTAAAATGTAACGCTCAAGTATGTGTTATGCAACTGGTAATTTGGTAAAACATTTTCCAAGGGACTTCTGTTGGGTATTTACTTTTTACTTTATGATGTTTACAACATTGGCATCTGAAATGATTATCCTGAACTTCCTTTATAGTACTTGGAATTTGGAGTGTAGTCCCCTTGACTAAATGTTTGTGTCTATTTTAGGATAAGCTGAGCTGTGAGCCAACTAGATCTTCATGGACTGGGAGGGAGCTTAGTTGTAGGTGCCAACAACTTGACACTTTAGTTGAGTGAATCCTACTCCTGGTTTCTCAAGGTAGAGATCAAAGACTACAAACCAAACACAATCACCTTACTAGTCAGTGACGGAGATCTTAGCCTTCACCATCAAGAAACTTTGGAAATATCTACAGGAAAGGGCCACATAGACTTGGGGCTAAGAAGTGCTTACATCCAGCATGAGAAAAGTGGAAAAATCCATCCCATTCTTTCAGATGGGGAATTTCAGGCTTATGAGGCTTGGCCATGCTGCCTTGATGTGGAGATAGCAGAGACCTATGTGGATAGATGAAAAAGACTGGGAAGCCTGGATGTATCAGACTTAACATGAGCATATGTCCTGGTCTAGATACGTGGTTTAGAGGCAAACAGATGATGTAGCCCTTGATAAACTTATAGACTTAATACAACACCTGGAAAGAGGAGAGAATGGGAGAGCTAAGGCACTGTTCCTGAGTTTTTAGGAAATGAGACAGTCCAAAGTGGATCAATGTCTGGACATGGCATATTGTTATTTTGAAGAGCATAGGGTCTGACTGGAGGAATAGAAAGTGACCTGACCACAAATTATTATCTTTTAGAGTGATCCCAAACACAAATATGACTAAGATGTGTTAAGTACGTCTATATGGTGTCCTGTGCATTGTGTTTTCCATGTTGCACTCTTCACATTCTATAACTTCCTTTTTCTTCTCTGGGAATTTTTAAAAGATATATCTGGTTATTCAGACATCCTGCAAGAAACACTGATTCCAATTATTTCTGAGGAGAAGTGCAGAAGTTCTGAAGTTTATGGAACAGAAATCACTGAAAATATGTTCTGCGCTGGCTACCTCGATAGCAAATCTGATGCTTGTCAGGTAATGCTGTGAGTCATCTCTAGGCAGGGAATATAAATGTATATTATTGCCAGAAATGTTGCAGTGTGAGAGCCCTTACTTTTGACATTACACTGTTGCTAAAGAAATGTTCCTAAAGAAACTTCGGTGATTGCACTTTTTGCTTCCGCCTTCATTATTTGTCCTGTTCAAAGGCAATTAACTCCACAGAGGAACAAAAAAACCTCTGAGGTGGTATATTCCTCCTACCATCACAAAAAGCAGTGGCTCTGCACTGGCAGGTGAGTTGCTTTAGCTCTTGGCAGAGCATGCAGTGGGATGGCAATGGTTTGCTGGCCAACTGGCAGAGATGTGCTGGCAGGACAAGCAGCATGTACCTGGGGAGCCAAGTCCCCAAGCTCCTGCCTCTTGCCTGAATGGAAATAAGGATACCTAGGTAGGAGGTGAGGAGCAGTGGTGAGGTCTGGAGGAGGAAGGAGCTGAGCTTACTATAGTGGAGGGGATTTAATGGTGCAGAATATCCCTCTATTGGAAACTGTGTTTCATGACTTCATTCCTTCATGGAATGATTTCATGCTCCATACTGCTTTGAATCACTTTTTAAATTATGTCACACCTTAGCTCTGAATAAGGATGGTGGTGACAAATAAGAGTATTTTAAAAAAGGAGGATCAGGTTATTCCTTACATAAACTTTCAGATTATATCTTCAGTTAATTTTGAAGGAGGAGGGCTATGTTCCATTAGCAAAAATTGGGAACAGGCAGCACATAGCTATTAGTTACCAGTGAGATAAAGTAAAGCAAAGAATATCATGTATACTGTACACTGCAACCTCTTTAGAGATCACAAAAATACCTAAAGAAAGGCATCAAGACTGAAATGGCAGCAGCCAGCAGTGGCACCAGATTTCCAGGCCAGGACTGAGAATTGGTTGTAGTTATTGTCTGCAAGTGTTCATATTAGCCAGAGAATTAGAAATCACCTTGCTTGCTCAGTTTTCTTTAACTAACCCAGGGAGAGCATTATAGCTGTCTCTTGTGCCTTTTCCTGGAAAAATAAAGTTAATCAGGATGAGAAGGAGAAAGAAGAAAGCAAAGGGAAGAAGAGAGGAGATGTGCATAGACAAGTGGTCTGGAGATAGTTGCAAAGTCTGAGATACACTCATTTAGGGTCACACTTGTCACTCACAACATGAAATCATTACTAGTGAATCAATAATTCATTTTTTTTTCCTGTTGGCAGACTTGTTGTGTGGTCTAAGGAGAAATAGTGTACACCTCAATGTCACAACAAATGAAACTGACCTCTGAGTTTTCCTAATGTATGCCTAGGAAATTAAACTATAAGCCATCTGTTGTTTATAAAAGTATTTCAACACAAATAAATGCCAAGCAGAAAACGTAGTTTGCTGTATTATTTTTAAAAAGTTTCTCAGAATTTTTTTTTTTGATCAGTGCACAAAAAATAGCAATCAATGAGATAAATCGTGGAGCAGCATCACATTCAAAAGCTGAAAAATCCCCAGTATGCCACATAAAATCAGCATCCCATAGTCACATGGAAAAGTGTGTGTGTATTTACATCTTTCTTTGAAAACTCACATGGTCTCTGACAGTTGCAATAAACATCATGGAGAAACTCTCCAAATATTCTCTGCCTTATGTACTCCATCCATGCAGTGCCCATACTGCAATGTACCATATGCCTCAAAACTTGCCTACTCCCTTCAAAAGTGACCAAACCCAACACAGTAGGTGTCTGAATCTAAAATTATTTCAGATTTTTAAACAGAATCTGATATTTTACGCTTCTGTTCAATGTGAAATTAACAACCCTGCTATTATATTAGAGGTCTGTATGACTTAAAAAAACTTTCATTAATGCGACCTCAGTAGACCATATTATTGTTTTAGTTTAAAACTCACAAGCGAGCATTCTTGATTTAGGATTTACCCAGATGGATCTTTTTCTGACTGCTTTCTATCAAATTAGGTAATCTTTGCTTATTTTTAACACAGGGAGATTCTGGTGGACCTCTGGCCTGTGAGAAAAATGAAATCTCGTACCTCTATGGAATTATCAGCTGGGGAGATGGCTGTGGCAGAGTCAACAAACCTGGAGTATATACACGAGTGACAAACTATATAAACTGGATTAATGAGAAAATACCCTCCCGAAGAACTAGCTGAACAGTTAAACATGCAAACATTTTAAACAGTTCAGGAGTCTTACGGTTTCATTGAAGTCGCACAAATGTTTTATTATAAACTGGTATGAAAACTGTCACAGTAATTAGCAATTCCAAACCACACCACCAAACATAGGCCTCCACCCTTGATCTAGAATGTTAGGACTGTAGGTGAATGCAGGTGAGGCTGTTCCTCAGCTAACTGCAACAGAACAGTTCTGGGGAAACACCAGAAGGTTTAGGTTTTGATTCAGCCAAACATGTCAGCATATTTTTATGTTCCGTGGACATAAAATCAGGAACCATTCAGAGTTCAGCTCTGCAATTTTGCATTAAGGTTAATGCAACACCTCCTGAAAGCACTGTATTGTTGAAAAAATGTTGGACTTCAGAGCACCTCATTTCAGGCTGATGCCCTCAGGACCTTTTGCAGACTGAGAGATGCTCCTCACACTGAGGATAGCAGTGGAAATACTTCATCTTGGTGATAAATGCCTGAGTGTTTCCTAAAATTGACAGTGTTTTGAAATGGCTTTAGATTTTGTAGTAACAAGTTGTTCAACTGTTTAGATAATTCAGGAAGAATGTTTCTGTTAATAGATTTGTAAACTGGATGGCTAGGGAAACAGCTTGACATTTTCCTTGGAAGTTTGGTGATATAAACTACAGGCTTTGCTGACATGGTCTATGGAATTGTTATGGGAATAATCAAAGAAATCACTACAATATAAAGTTGTTTAGAAGCTGTGTACTCAGCTATGTAAGCAAAAAAGGCAGAAATTATTCAACAAAAAAATCTAGTCTGAAAAAGAAGAATGGAAAATTACATTTTTTTTAAAAAAATACAGGGAACCTTTAGCCATGTCAGATGTGTACGTTTGGAAGTGTTGATGTGAAATGTGATAGTGAATGTTTTTTTATTATCTGAAGTGTTTCAAGTAAAGTAATGCTTTAATATGGAGAATTTTAATGTGGTGCTTGGATACTCAGACACATGTTTTGTTTTACAGTACTGGCAGTGTCTTCACGGGTTTCTTAGTTGTGGGGAATGATTTTCACAGTTAAAAGAAACTTTGTAATAACCAAAACCTAAATTTGTGTAAGTACAAACATATAACAATGCTAATCTAGATAAATGATATAAACTGTTTAATAAAAATATTTACCCTTGGAATTAATCAGTTATGTTACAACTGGTTTAGTTACAATTAAATCTTTGAATGCCTCTCTAGGTTGTTCAACAGGTTGAGAACTGGTAGAAAAATTAAGTATCAGTTCTCTGTGCTGGTAGGCACCTGAAACTGTATAAAGATCAATTCCAGCTGGCAGTGCTCCCAGTTTTATCCAAGTGGTGAAAGAAAAGTCAGCATAAAGGAACCATTTACTCTTCTTTGGAGAGGATCCTTTGGAACAGGTTGCCACACAAAGCTTATGATACTCTCAACACCCATATCTGTTCTGTGACTTCAGTTTCACTTTTAAATCATCTACTTGGTGCATGCTTCTCATCCAGTACTTTGGTGTTATATTGCTTTGATCTTGATGTCAAGAAGGTGGCTGTTTGATAGGAAAGGTGTTAGGCTTGTTTCTGGCAATTTATGTAGAGCTTTTAAGGTGTTCTGTTTTCAAAATCTATGCTTCCAATATCAGTACATACCAATGCAATAAATATTTACTTAAATATAATGAATGTTCAAAGTGAAACAGTCTATTTTTTGCCCTCAGAGGTCTAAATGACAAGTCTTCAGCTGCTACTGTCCTACTTTGAATGCATTAAAATTAGTTTAGTGGCTTTCAAAACAGCCTATTTATCTATGAATACTGCACTGATTTGATAGAACTAAATGCTATAATTTGAACACCAGATGTATTGTGACTAGCCCTGTATCAAATCCACAAGCCTAGACCAGGGGTGGCAAGGAAATGTCCAGAGTAAGTGAGAGTTCCTTGCCTGACCTCTCATGCCTGACATTGGTCATACTCCTATGGGATGCTTCAGCACCTTCTGCCTCCTGCCTTTCTCTTGAGCATTACCCCACGTAAACTATTCCTCTTTATTTTTGTCCTGTCTTTCAGAGTTTATCACTGATTAAATGAAAAACCAACTTAAATTTACTAGTGAAATTTTACCTGATGTTTTTCCTAACATTTGTCTTGAAATTGTATTAGAATGCATGGCGAGCTCAACAAACAGATCCCTAATTCATTATGAAACCCATTTAAAGATGGTTTTATAAAAATTATATGCTATTCCATGCAAACTGATTTAATCAAAGGGAAGAAATAAATGCAAACATCTAAAATATTCTATTGTGCTATTGAAGGAAAAATGTGCTGTGGTGATTAAAAAAAAAAAGCAAAAAAAAGCTGAAGAACTAATTACCATCATATAAAATGCAGTGGGAGTATTTTTAGAATAATGGACTCTAGTTAGTCCATTCCACATTGAAATAAATCTGAGGACATCATTAGCACATCTTATTCTCTTAATTGTAGCTGCTCTGGGTTTGGTGTAAGTGGGCTGTCATCTCCTGACAGTTGCAGCGCAAAGGGAAAAAAAGTATTTTTATCTGGGGTGTTTAGCTGTACTTCTTCTGGGAGCCAAGGGAAGCGCTAATTACAGCTTTTGAAAGAGAGATCTGGGCGTTATAGGGAAACCTCTGGTTCGGGGGTGGGAGTGTCTCGGCCCGCCGGCGCCAGGCCCCGCTCCCCGGAGGCTGAAGGGGTTCGGCCCGGATTTTCCCTCCCGCTCCCGGCCGTGGGGCTGCCTCGGCGGTCACCTGCAACGCCCGGAGCAGGACCGGGACAGGGAGCGGGGCTGAAGGTTGCGTCCGGGTGGGGATGCGCTGAGACGGCGCGGCGGGGCTGCGGGTGCTCCCGGTCTCACCTCCGGCTACCGAAACCCAGGAGAGAGAGTAATAAGAAAAAACAAAACAAAACAAACCAACCAACCCCCCCCCCAAAAAACCCCAACCGTTAATAAAGAACCAATGGAAAGTTTCCCAGGGCCCCCTTTCCCCCCCAGCCGGAGCCCCCTCGGCTCCTGTCCTGTCCGTCCCGTCCCTTCCCGTCC